>VDFB02299726.1:0-163197 GCA_007258455.2 Sequoia sempervirens
TTGCATATACTTATAAATAATTTTCTTGTAGCTGTTTCTGTGTTTCCCTTTATAAGGCAGTTTCCCTGCACCAGTTAGTGCATACTTCATCCTGACACCACTTGACTGATCCATGCTTTAAAAATACTCATTATATAGCCATTTGATGATTTAGTAGGTCTAAACGATGGCAAATGACCAACAGACAGTTCTATAGCTGAAGCCCAAATAGTCTTCAAATTGCAGCCATGTGCTGCCCTTCTAGTCTTATAAGGAATAGCAAGTTTACTTATTTGTTTTAGGGTTTTTGTAGCATCACATATTATTTATTTGAAATTTTGATCTAGCACGGGGTTTATTACTTTTTTCTTTGAAGAGACTTTTATTGCCCCAAATCAAACTTGCAGCATGATCTTTCTCAGATCCAGATCAATAGTTTAATGATAATTTGTTAGATCCTCTGTGTGTAATTTTTTTTCTCCTTGTTCTATTTCTTATGCTATTTGTTGACCTTAAATATTCCTTTGCTTCACCATTTTATAAGTTCTTAATGAGGTATTCTTCTTCCACCAATGCATTTCTTTTCAACATGAGTACAAGTAAATGTGTTAACTTTTAGATTGTCATCGGAAAATAATGGAGTAGAGAAATAATCAAGATTCTAAACAAGAAACATGAGGAAACAAGAACAGAGAAGAAAAGGCATACATGCGATATGTGTATTTTTGCAAGTTTCAGCTTAGTAGGCCGCCTGATAAAATCCTGCAGCACATTTTAGATACAGCATTTGTTGGACCTTTGTTTGAGTTTGTGATCAATTTTTTTTTAATTTGAATAACAAGAACAAGGACGTTTCAAGAGTTGGAGTTCTGCAAAACGTTTTTCAGCTTTGTCATAGTTGCATCTTTTATATTTCCTAATCCATCGTTTATGCAGGTTGAGAAGATACGAAGGGTTGCTAAAAAACCTCTTTATGAAACATACACCGGCCTAATTAAGGCTTCTATGGATTCTGGGCACTTGCAAGACTGCATAACTATTTTTGATCATATGCAGAAATTCTGTGCCCCAAATATAATCATTTGCAATATGATGTTAAATTTGTATGGACAGCATCATATGTTTAAGGAAGCCACATCTCTATTTGAGCACATTAAAAGAGGGAGAATTTGCCCTCAAAAATTCTCTGATAGTGATCCAACACTTATTCCAGACATTGCAACATACATTGGAATGCTAGAGGCATGCATGGTGGCACGAGAGTGGGACTATTTTGAGAATGTGTACCAGGATATGATACTCAAAGGCTACCAACTTGACAAAAAACAACACTCATCGCTCATTGTGGCAGCATCCAGAGCTGGAAAGGTATTTTCTTCATTCCCATAGACTATCCTCAAATGAAAGACAAATATAAATCGAATAAAAGGAAATCGAAATGAAACAAAATGGAAGCATGGGATTAACAAAGAAAACAAGTAAAAGAAATGGACATGGAACCTTATAATTATACAAGCTTCTGTAGATTCCATTGTTCAATGAATTTTTTATTATGATTCTCATAGATATTTGGAATCGAGGTTATTGCCTTTCTTGTTGTTTGCAAAAAATTTTCTCTTAATTGTTGCTGCCATTTCCAGATGTTCATTATTTACCTGATCATAGTGTTGAGGAACTTTCAAATGGGAGATTGCACTTTGAATGCACTGTAGGGACTTGTTTATATTATTATATTCCATTCTGTAAAATTATTATTAACCTTGTTGATTTAGTTAAATTTTGAGGTGATCCTGAATTAGAAATATTTAAAAGAATTTGAAGGCTAGACTCTTTTATCTCTTTCTTTTTATGTGCTTGGTAAATTTTGGGTGAGGTTATGGGCCACTTTTAATTTGGTGTCGGGTAAGTATAGACTATAGACTATATTCATGAGATTTGTCCAAATTGGTCATACTTGAATTTACCCCTCAATGACACAACACAATCCTGTCACATATTTGTTGGATGTATAGACTACCTGTTTGTGGTGAAAGGGATTTGGACTTGGATCATGCTCTTACAAATGCCCACCATTACCATTACATCACAGTCCATTGGACAAAGGCTATACAATATTAAATGTTTTTTTGGATGTGCATTTTTCTTATTCTTCTAGTTTTTTGTATTAAGTGTATAGAATTCCCCAAAAATTAGTTTTAAGGATCAAACCTCTATGGGCATCATTTTGATACTCATCAATTGTAAGGCCATAGGCAAGTTCAAATTTTTCTCATGTTGGCATAAACTAAAATTTCTGTCAAAAGGGTTCCTTTTGGTGGTGGTTAAGTAATTTCATACAACTTATGTTAATAATACATAAACATAAAATGGCTATTCCAAGGCTCATACTTATCATCCCCAAGTCAATGCAAGATTCATGTTCCACATCAATATTTATTTGTTTCAAAGCCCATGATCATATTGGAGATATTTTTTGTCACATTTAGCAGTCATAGGGGCCCCATGTTTCCTAGCAGAATTATATGAGACTGCTATATTGATCTCCATTTAATAGCGATGATAAAAGTCTCAAGATACTACCAAAATATTTTTCAACTTGCCCATTCACTTTTATTTTTAAATCAATGATTCAATGCCCACCTGTATGAAGTTTTCACATTTTTATATTTGCTTGTCCAATGACACATTTCTATGAGCCCCCATAGGCTTTGCAATAATAAATAAATAAATCTCAAATTAATAATTATTGTAAAATTGTGTGCTTTCATACTACTGCTGTAGACATTCATTCTACAACTTTATGCAGTCACGCACTTTTTCATTCTACGGCTGTATGCTCTCACTCTTAAACTGTATGCTTTTGCTCTACAGCTGTATGCGGTGACACACTTGACCATTGATGAAAAAGGTTCAAAGTTGTATGCTCCCATTCTATAACTGTATGCTTTCATTTCACAGCTATATGCAGTCATACACTTGCTCATGCTACAGCTGTATGCACTCTGAAAGGAATATATGCAACAATAGAAGATGCTTCATAGACCACTAACAAAAGGCAGGCAACTCAACCTAAGGGCTCTACAAGTGTCACTATCTGAGGGAGTTGATGAAACACATCTCTATTCAAGCCCTTTGTTAGGCCTACTGTATGAAATTGGAAGCTTCAATACACTAGTCAAGCTTCCATGGAGGAAGAGGAGCCTGAAGATGCCCCAAAAGGATTTCAAAGCTTTAAGGAAGGGGCAAATGGTTGATAACTTGATTCATCTTACACAGAGCACATTTTGGAATTGCTCAATTTTTTCTTGTCATAATCCAAATGGGCATATTTTAACAACTTCCAATATAGACCTCTTTAATTTCACTACCTTGGAAATAGTTGCAAATTCTAGCATATTTTATTTAACAAGAAAATTCAAACTGGATATCTGCATAAAATCATTTGTAAGGTATGTAGGGAAGTTTATTATAGGCATTTGCTTTTCAGTTGTAAATCAAGTTCTGTTGAGTCAGTATTTTCCTTTTTGGTCTTTTTAGATTGCTGGGATATCAATGTAAACATACTTCTACAATAGAGATGCCAACACCCAAATGTCCAGTCCAGACCACAGCTTCGGCAATGTAGATCTTCTATCTCCTCTTTTAATAAAATTTACTGGTTTACCAAACAAATGTCAATGGCAATTAGCACATATTTTTCAGAAACACATTAACAAAATTTTTAATTTATTGTATGCTTTTACTAAGTGTAGTGTTTTGTCAAGAAAAAATGTGGCACTGTTTTAGTTTGCACTTGAAGTTGATATTTACAATTGTTTAGCATGCAAGTACCAATTTGGGCACATCAGTGGCTTGGAGATTTGTAGGTTGAGCTTAGCTGTCCTTGGATTTATATTGCACCCACTATGTGTGTGAGGGTACTTTTAGGCGAGTTTGCACAAGATATATTTTCAGGCAATGCAGATAAATATTGTTTAGAACAACTGAAGCCCTCAGAAATAGTGACAGAAAGTGTAATTTAACCCTAGCATTGGTGTTGGCACCATTAATAGCCATTTTAATCACCGAGAGGACCAAAAATTCAACCAATAGGTGGGGAACCACTTGTGGAGCCCACCTAACTAATCATAATATGAGGCAAATCCTCATTCAAGACCATCTTTAGCATAGGAGAGTTGGGATGAGTTTAAGTTTACACATAAAGTCACCAGTATACCCAAATTGATGTTGAAAAGTGGAACACCACGCCCTTTTATTATTAAGGTTCAGTTGATTTCTCCATGGTCCTTATAGTACATTTGATGTTGAGGCTAGCTGTTTTTGAAAAGATTTAGTTACTTGTAGAGTAAAATTTCCTCTTTATGTGTGCCAAGGAGTAGTTGTAGTCTTCTTAGAGGCCAAATTTACATCTTAGAGGAAACTAGTCCACATTTAGTCAAACTTGTCTTCACTTTTGCTTCTAAAAGGACTGATTTGTTGTAGGGGTTTGGCCTCCATAATTTTTCCTTAAGCAATAACAGCTATTAGAGTGGTACCAAATTGTAGAGTGATTGACATGTTGATAACATGAGATCTCAATTGTTGGGAATGTTGACTACATATAATTGAATGCATAGATGAAGAATGATCTAGTTTCATAAATATAGGAAGGTAAAAAAGAGAAAAGATGACAAGGTGCACTTGATTATCATGTCTTGAATGATATCAATTAGAATGTAGAAACCCTTGTTTCCCCTGTTTCTGAATCTGACGGTTTTTTTTTATTGTTTTGTGTATTTTGGTTTTTTTGTGATTTTTGAGCATAAATGCAAAAGTGCGATTTTTACAAGAAATTGATAATAAAGTCAAATAAATTCATTCAACTCCGAAGACTACAGAATCTATTGCAAATACTGATGCCAGACTATTATTCAACCCTCTGGAATGATTACAATGACGATCCAAACACATGCAAACAAAAGGCAACAATATTTTAATAAAAAGAACCTGGAAATCGCAGCAAGCTGAAGATGAACAGATTTGGTACGGCTGCAAAGAACTTGATCTTCTCCCCCTGCCTGGCAAGCTCAGATGACTCCAAGTACCCCAGCGCCCAAATTAGTGAAGACTGGAAGCCAGAATAAAAGGCGTTTTTACCAATATCAAGAAGACGCCTCTTTAATGCTGGTACGGCCTGCTGTGAGGTAGTACGGCCCTGATGTCAGCAATAAATGAAATGTACGGCCCCCTTCTGGAATCTCAAGATCTGAAGAATAGGTGCGCCTTGGTTGCAAGATGCTTTCCGGATAAAAAACTCTCTGATAACCTGAAGATGTAAACCTCTGTGAAACTCTGTAATTTCTTCTGGATGAAGAAATCCCTCTGCCTGGCAATAAATCGGATGATATTTCACACCCTCTGAATCGCTCTCACTGGAGATGGCTCGTTCCCCAATGCACTGAGACTGAAACCCTAGGCTTCCGTGCTCTGACAAAACTTGATCAATTTTCAATTCACAATAATCATAATGGCTCGATTCCCAATGAAAAATGCCTTATACACTGAAAAGTGCAAATTCCTTAATAATAGGGAATCATTAAAATTTCGACTTTATTATTTTAATTTTTCCAATAGTCTCAGCTCAAATTTTTAATTATAAAATATAATTAAAAATTGGCCCCTTTCATGATGGGCGACCCCTTCAGCCAAAATCACTTAAGTTATAATAAAATATAATAACTTTATATTATAATGCTCCAACAATTAATATTTAATTAAATCAATTAAATATTAATATCTCTCTCGATATATACCCGATGCACGAACCATCTGAAGCTGATGAACAAAGAAGTGATTCTGAATGTGATCCATCCATACTGCTAAAAATAGCAGGGGTCCCTCGCTGAGTGCTGAATACTGCTAAAAATAGCAACTCAGGCTAAAAGTGTCTGAATGAGCCCCAAACGAAAGCCAACTAATCAAATACTGACAACTAAAGCTGAGCCAAGCTCCATCAAGACCCTCTATCCACTCTATCAGCCTACGAGGGTCGCATAATAGGCTAATCCTGTGCTCGGAGAGATGTCAACTAGAAGGGGACATGACATAGAAGTTGTCTAGAAATGTTGAAGTATGAGGATGTGGACCAATATCTAAAGGCTTACAGTTAGAGAAAAACAAGGAGTCCACAGAATTTAAGCAAAATTTGGCTAGCAACACTGTGAAATGATTTGGTATGAAATTACTTCTTAACATGGCTGTCAATTGTTAAAAACAATTTAGTTCATTATTGTGCAAGAAAAGAGCAAAGTAATAAGGATCGGGTAGTGAATGTCAGTTAACTATAAAGAAGGAGATTGATGGCAAAAGTTTTAAACTTACAATGAACTGGAAGCATTGGAGGAGAAACATCTCCATATTATATCTGTGAAAGTGAAAAACTGGGTACATAAGGTCTCATGCACACATAACTAGTAAATAGGAGAATTTGCATCTGCCTCAAATTCAACCATAGATTGGGTGGTTACAACTTATGCTTGAGTCTGTGTTAATCTCAATTTCAAGAAGCCATTATGAAACAGAATCAAACTAAAGCTATTGGGATATATATGTGAGCAGCTGGCTGACTGAACACAACATTCAAATGTAGTAGCTGTCTTGAATATAGACACATCCAATAGAATTTCTCAAAGGCTAAGACCAATTTTAATAAAACTAAAATTCCAACAGGTTCTTCAATTAACAAAACCAATCCAGAACAACCACAACAGATGAAAGTAGGACGATGAGAACATATAAAGTGCTCTACAGCAATTTATCAGAGGAAATAGATGTGAACAGCAAAGAAGATAACTGATAAGCAAGGTAGCCATCAAGACTGATGTTGTGCAGTCTTCATTAGCATTAGGTTGAACAGATCTACAAGGATGAGGACAAGTGTTAATTAAATAAGGCCAAGAACATGTAGACTGCACCAGAAGTAGGCATGCAAATGAACCTTATTCTAACTTATGTGTAGTTAGGAAGTTGTAATGTCCCCTTCTCAAATGTGATCGTTGCAGTTGACCGTTGGCCTATTCTGGAGACCCGTAGGCTATTCGGATGGTAAAATTAGGGTTTCCTAATTTTGAGGAGGTTCTTGCTTGAAGTTTGAAAATCGAATTGCGGATTCTTTCTAGGTTTTCAGAGAGCTTCGCGGTGGTATGGTCAGTTTGGCATTCCGAGCAACTTCATGAATTTACTATTTTTAGTAAATTCTATTTTTGGCAGTGGACAGGTTGGGTTCAGTTCAGTTGGTCTTCTTCTTCAGTTGGTTCAGCTGGCACTTCAGTTTTTGGCCTTGGGTGCATTTTCTTGGAGAGATAAGTATTTTTCATTATAATATTATATTTTAATATTATAACACCCCTTTACCTAGCAGTTCAACTTCATGTTGTTTTTAAAAAGGGGGCTTAAAGGGTCATGGCGTCATTGTGTGATAAATTATGTTTTAAAAGTCAAATATTGAGCTAAGTGAAATGGACGCCTACTTGAGGAGATTGACTTTTATTTAAAAAGTGAAATATTTGATTAAAAAGGAAAAAGGACGCCTTCTTTTGGAGGGAAAGTTTGAATTCAAAATTAGGGTTTTGGGCGCCCTTCTTGAAGCTTCTAGATGGTTCTCTTCATGCCTTTATATTCAGGCCTCAACTCTTCATTTGGGATCTTTTGTCTACTACATCGTTATGCTGCTGAATTGTCTTCAGGCACTCGCTTCGAGGAAAGCACACCTCCTAGCATGGGCTCATCTTCTTGCTTGAAAGATAGCAACTAGTTGAGAGGTTAGCTTGTAATAGGTTTGATTTGCATTTTCAGTTTAGTATTTGCAATTGGAGTTCTAGTTTTGCACTTTTTGTTCATTTCTGGAGTTGCTGAACATCATATGAGAATGTAAGAATTGATTACAGCTTTGAAAATAAAATTAATTTGGTTCTGGGAATTGAAGCAATCTAATTCCTTATGCTAGGCGACCACCTTTGCAAAGTTACAGATTTTTATATTGCTCATTGGATTTTTAAAAGAAAATTGCCCTATTAAGAGGGCCGTACCTTTTTGGAAATGGCTTTGGGATCTGTGCAAATTAAATAGTGTTCAATAGGTGATGTTTATGCATTCATATTGGGGCGCCATCATTCCTAGAGCAGTTTGCATTTAGTTTCATATGATTTGGGTGAGTTTTGAGTGTTCTGTGAGCATTTTAGTTAGTTTCTGTGTTGCTGTTCTGAGCATTATCTGTCAAAAATCAGTCATATCAGATTTAAGAAAATCAGCAGTTGAGTGAGGAGTTGATATTCAGAGAGTCTGAGAGTGTTGGAGAGGTTTCTTAATTTGTTACAGCTTTGGAAGTTCTAATCTTGTGCTATTGGCAGGCTATCTAATTTATTGTAAGCTGAACAGTAGTACTGTCAGCAATTCTCCCTTCTCATCTTTGAATTTACATGTACTTCCCACTGAATAAGTGGAAGAGGCTAGCTTGCCGCCTATTTACTTTCAGTCAAGTAGTTTAGGGACCCTCTGACCATATGCTCGCCATCACTCGGCGCCATTCTTGGTTAGGGTTACATTCTGTTCATCATGCATTGATCCTCTGACCATATGCTCGTCTGCACAGGCGCATTCTTGGTTAGAGTTCCTTTCAGTTTGCATTTGCATTAGATCCTCTGACCAATGCTCACACCTTGCCCACATCGGGATCCTGGTGTACATTCTGGTTAGAGTTACTTTCCGCATCGTTTTGGTTTAGTGCTAACCTTAACGGGTGCGTGTTGAATTGTAATCTCATTGCAAAAACCAAAAAAAAAATTGTCCGGTTCCTTACAGAAGTCTGGTGACCAAAGCCAAGCTTAAGTATAAGATATTTACCATGATGAAGATAATTACAAGAGAGGAGATATTTATACTTGTTCTCACTATTTCCTCCTTGCTAAGAGGAAGTTGTCTTGAATTTCTATGTCAGATGTGAAAACTTCTCATAGGCTCACTTGGAGAACCATTTGGCCTGCTTAGGAAAATTGTTCTTGTGGTAAGGCATGTCATGTCCCCTATTCAGAAATAGCATCAAGGAGAAGACCTCTAGTCTATCCCCATTTCCCATAGGCTAAAGGGCAAAGCAAGGAAAATAATTTTTAATAGTATTTTAAGTTGGGCTCTGTAATTTTATATTTAAGGGGCAACATATTATAATATTATTTTATTTAATTAAAAATGTTCTTAAACACTAAAATTTTAAAAAGTATTTTTAAATATTTTGGAAGGAAATTATTAATCATGGGTCCGATTTGGAAAGGTTTAAAAGGAGGTTTCCTAGCTTCATTTGCATCTAGCATTCACTTTGGCATTACATTCACTTTTTGGATTGAGCATTGCATTCACTCTACTTATCCAAGGATGAAAACCCTTGGCTAATTTCATAAATATTTGAAGGCGAAAACCCTTGGCCAATTTTTGAAATTTTTGAAGATGAAAATCCTTGGCTGATTTCATAAATCTTTGAGGACAAAAACCCTCTTGAATTTCCGGTTTGGAGGCACTGACAAAAACCCTCTTTTTCCATCATTGGCAATTCCACATGGGAGTTGCATTGGTGTGTTGATTTGGAGGTTTTGTGTGTATTGACAAGTTTTGGTGAAAGGATATTTGCAAGAAAATCATAGATCGTTGTTTTATAGTTGATTTTCATCATCCACTTTGGGTGCCACACTTTGGGAGGTCATCATATTTATCTATTGGCAGATTTCAGGGTTTGTTGCTGTTTGAAGACATTATGTGCATAATTTGGGGCTCCCGCACCTTTCCTAGAGGGGCAAATCAGTATTTTATTAAGGGAAATGAACATTGACAACATTATTGGTCATTTTGGGAGACGATTTGCATGGTTTTGAAGGGTGAATAATATTGGAGGGTGGTGATCAACATTTTATATCATTTTTAGCCTCTTGTTCTGGGCAATCTGCCCTTTGGACAACCTTTTGAGAGGCGGATCTGCAGTTGGGAAGCCTTTTGAAGGCTAGCACAAACTTCTACGCCCTTTCCTAGTTGCCAATGAGCCAAGGTGTTGTAGTAGCAGTTTGGAGGGTTACATCGGTCATATAAGTTGTACCAGTTATTACAGGGTTATATCAGACATTTATAGTGCTGTACCTGACTTTGGGAGTGTTGGAAAATCATTTGAAGTGCCCTACTAGCAGCCATATTGCACAAATCTCATCATTTGATCATTTGTGAGTTGATTTGGGCAACTTGTAATTCTGAAACTTGTTTCCAGCTCATATATTGGTATTGTAATCATTTTTCCATACTGAAATTAAATTAACATCGGTATTGTTGCTGCTGTCATAATGACTGCAAATCAGATTGGAGTGTAATTTAGGGTTATTTGAGAATTTTTATGAAGTTTCTATCTTTGTGTTTGTAATCAGCATTTATATTACAAGTTCCGCTGTTAAATATCCCAAGGCAATTTTGTATGCAATTTTTTTTCGATTTTACCTATTCAATTGTACATTCATTTCGTCAAACAATTATCTGAGTGTTGTTTAATCTTTGTTTGCTCATAGAATGGGAATGTTTAAAACATTTCATACATAATATAATCGCCTTATAAACTCAATTACATTGCACAGATAATCATAACATTAATATGTTCAACTGATAAAATTCAACCCAGAATTTTAATACAGAATAAATATATATTTTTTCTGTTTCCAGAGATCATTACATACATTATTTAATATTATTTATTGCTGACCTGTTAACATATGCAGCAGTCTCAAGAGAAACTCTTCCAAACAGCTCCCACTACAGCCGCAAACTTCCCTAAGTCTCCATATCCACTGCAACTCTTCACAAGGTGATCTATACTCTCTAAGTGTTCTTCTAAAAACCTTGGGTAGCACTTCCCCAGTGATGCATGGCTCCAGGTATAAATGGCAGTCAAAGAAAGGAATAGGCAGTGCTGATGGAATTCTGAACTCCCATGACTTGTTACTTTTCACACCACCCTCCAAAAAGGGTTAAAATCTCATTCACAGTCTTAGAAAAGAGAAGCTGGCATAAACACATGCTGCGACTCCCTTGGTATTAATATGTGGGGTATTTAACATGCGACGAATCCATGATAGAAATAAGCGCTTAAGGAAAAACTGAATCGCTACTCCAATATTGGCAATACTTTCCCAAGGATAAATCTGCCATACGCTGAATTACAGAACTGTACTGCTGGATAGAAGAAATAATAATATTATAGTCAAACCAACATACATACTGGAAATCTTTCTCCTGAAATTTGTCTTTGTAAGAGACTTCACAAATTTCGCATACATCCACCTATAGAAACACTATGAGAAATCTGAGCTGTCTCTTCAACAACTGGCTAGGGTAGAATCATTTCACCACTGAATCCAGTTACCCGTAGGGTTTTCCTCCTAGGGTTTTGAACTTGAAAAATGTAATGTCCCCTTGTCAGTCCTAAGCATATCAGTGACCATTAGCCTATTTCTGGAGTCTCATAGGCTATTTAGAGGCATTTCAGGGGATTCCAAGATTCTTAGAGGATTCTTGCCAGCACTTTTAGGGGGTAATTGCAAAGGATTGCCAGAGTGTTTTTTGGGTTTTTTGAGATCCTTGGTGGGCAGTAACTGCTATTTTTAGCACTTACTATTTTTAGTAAATTTTGGTGCATCTTAGTTTGGGATTATACGGAGTTTGGACACTATTTTTAGTGAGTGCTATTTTTGGCAGTTGGCCCTGGTAGCAGTTCAGTGCAAGGTTTCCAGTTCTTGCAGGGTTTCCAGTTTTGGTAGTTTCAGTTTGGTGAGCTCTAATATTTCTGGCATATTATTCATCCTCCACGACTTAAGTCTTCGAAAAATGTAATATTATGATTTAAGTTATAAAGTTATTATTTGACCCCTTGTACCCCACGCCTAGACTTAACAAATTAAAGTTGTTCTAAAAAAGGGGAAACTATATCTCCTAAGTTGGATGCCCAAATGGAGGGATAAGTGAACATAAAATTAAATATTAAACTTTCTCAAAAGGGGGGCATTCCATTTGGAGGGAAAAGTTATTTCGAAATTGGAGCCCTAAATTCTATATAAGGCCCATTGTGCTCTCATTTTCATTATGCTATCTTATGATAAGAAAATGCTGTCAGAGTGAGGATTAAATTCTTCAAGGGCTTTGGAGATGAAAACCTTCAAAGTTGCTTCCTGTTTCAGGGTTAAAAGATACTCCCTAGTTGGACGTGGGTGTGACTTCATTGCAGGAGTCACCATTGGAGCTTATTGGTGATGGATTTCAGTTTGCTTTTAGTTTTGGCTTCATTTGATGTTTTCTAGTTATGTTTGTGGTGTGATAGTTAATCTTGCAGAGTTCTTGGAGGGATTGGAGGAGATTTTTCGGAGTTACTTCTTGCTGGTCATGCCCTTTTCCACCTCCTAGGCCATACCATTTTGTGAACAGTAGTGTGAAGCAACAAAAATCTGATTCTAGGTATTGGACCTATCATCTTCTCTACCCTGTGCGACCCTATGCACCAATTTCCAGAATTTATGATGAACTGAATTTTCTAGAGGCAGATCACCCCCCTTCCAAGGTTGTACCATTGTTGATTGGTGACTGACAACTGTAGGTATTTTGGGAGTTGTCATTTCTTTTTTGCAGCCTTTGGTTAACTCATTGGTGGCGCCTAACACCTATTTTCCTGTTGTCCCTAATTTTTGACTTGTTAAAAATTGGGATAATCTATCAAAATTTTGAATAAAATTGAAGATTTTCTCTTCTAAGGCACATATTACGAGGTGCAAAGGTTGGAAAATTTTGGTTTTAGATCTATGGTCCCCTTGGACATCTTTTTTCATCCACTCTTATTCATTTTCATGAGTTTCTGGGTCATTTTTTTTGTGTTTTTGGTCAATTTCGGGTTTCTGGGGCATCACTGCAAGTAGGGGTTTTGGTCCGATTTCACTTAAGTAACTTCTTATGAGCTCCAAAAGTTCCTATTTCTTTTTATTTTTAAAAGTGAACTTGTTACGAGCTCCAAAAGTTCCCATTTCACTTTATTTTTAAAAGTGAACTTGTTATGTGCTCCAAAAGTTCCTATTTCTCTTTATTTTTAAAAGTGAACTTGTTATGAGCTCCAAAAGTTCCTATTTCTCATTATTTTTAAAAGTGAACTTGTTATGAGCTCCAAAAGTTCCTATTTCTCTTTATTTTTAAAAGTTCACTTGCAATGAGCTCTAAAAAGCCCGATTTTAACTTATGTCACTTGCAAAGTGCTTATAAAAACCCGATTGGAGAGATTTTTGGCATGAAGAACACTTGGCAAGGTCTGCAACTTTATTGAATCCCCCATTTTTGCTCTACCATTGCCACGTTTTTTGCAGATTTGAGTTTGCATGTAAAAAAGAAAACGCGTTTTGGCTGTAAGGCATTTTTCTTCCTCATTCATACGCCTCTTGTTCCATTTGAAAATGTTATTCAAACGTTCTATGCAAAACGTCATTCATTTCATCTCATACGCCTTCACAAAAACCCTTCTATCATTTAAATGCCATTTCATGATGAAAACATCTTTTGGCTGAAAAACGTTTTTCCCTCTTTCCTTTTTAGCATGCCTTCCATTCAAAACATTTTCCATTTCATGTTATTGGCCCTTCATTCCATTTCATTTCATGTTCATTTCACCTCATTCGCATTTCTCCATGATCTCATTACTATTTTTTGCAAAAGAAAGAAAGAAAAATGATGCCCTTGGCTGCAAATCAGGATTTTATAGATAAACTGCAAGTAGGGGATTTTGACTGCAAATGCAAGTAGAAGTTATAAAAATAAACTTGCAATGACTTCTTATTTTTCCTACCTTGCACTTTGTTACTTGCGATATGTTCCAAAAATCCCGATTACACACTTGCACTTGTAGTTAGCCTTCCAAAACCCGAAATTGAGTTTTGGCCTCATTTTTGCAGCCCCTTTGTCTCATTCTCGTTAGTCCTACTTGCACACATGACCTACCAAATCAATAATATAAGGCATGGGCCTTATTTTTCAAACAAATTCCAAGGTTGGAGAATGATACAAAGGAAGAACAACAACATGATGAAGCTACACAAGGAGTTGAATAAGTGACATGATTGAGCATAGAATGCTTTCAAGATAGAGATGGAAGAATATTTTCCAAACAGCAGCATGAAGACCCAATTAAGGATGATGTAGTTCAAGTCGTGTCTTTAGACACTTAGAATAGTTTCAATTGTGTACTTGTAATTTAGTTTTGACAAATTACATGTTAAATGGAAAAATGTAATTACCCATGATAGTATCGTTTGCAAAGTTGTAATTTGTAATTGCATGTAATAACATTTCAAGTCAAATTACAATAGGACTTGTAATGTTGAATAAGTCAACTGCAGTTAGTTAGTGGTTGAGAAAATTTCTCATGTTAGTTGGGATCCTCCCACCTTTTTCTCAAGGCTTCTCTCCTATAAATACTTGAGGGGGTCTATTGTAATCTCTTATCTTTAGGAAATGCAACAAAACTCTGCTAGTTTGTATGTGCACTTTAAGAGTTTGAGCTTAATTGTAAATCAGATTACAATCAATTTAAAGAGGCAAATTGCTTTCAAACTTTGTGTTGTTTCAAGGTGTTATGTGATGACATTTTCTGTATATTGATTGTGAGTTTTGTAGTGTTGTACAAGAGGGATTCAAGCTCAATTTTGCAGACTTTGAGTTGCTTATTGCATTTGGAGTTTTAGAGAAGTTTCACTCTAAATATCTGCAAACTTTGTGCTGTAAATGTTGAAGATTGAATTCGTAATTTGTATTTAGAAATTGAGAAGAATTGCAGGACTTTGTGCTCATAATAATTCCCATTTGAAGTAGTTAACAGGTGCATCATACTTATAGACTTTGTGCTGTCTTGTGTTGTATATTGTTCTTAAGTAATCATTCTAAAAGGGTAGATAGGATTTCAGATCTTTAAGACTTTGTGCTTGGTGGTTGTTTTCCCGTCCTAGAGGAGGTGACAAAAGTCTTTGTGCTTTCAGGAAACTTCATTTCCTCTCTCTCAATTTCATTTCAAGGCTGTTGTGATAAGTTTTCTTAAAGTTTGTTGTTACTTTTCTATGAAGAGAAAAGAATATAATCCTTCCTGAAAGAAGAGGAAAGATTGTTGTCCTACCCATATTAGTTTAAATTAGAAAATAGGAAAGGGGGAGCCTTCCCTTAATTAGGAGAGTTTTATCTCATGTATTGCGGCTGAAACCACAATTTTGTATGCTTTCTCAAGTATACAAAATTTCCAACCAACATTTCCATTGCAATCTATTTGGTGAAGTCACTAGCCATTTTGGGAGGTGTTTCTTGGTAGTTGTGCTATTTGGAAGCTTGCTGGTTGGGTGTATCAGACTGCTGCAACAGGCATATAAGACCTGATACACTTTCGTTCTTTCATGTGTTGTGATGCCTAATTGCTCTTATGTTGCAGGGATGGTTCATTGACTCAGTAAGCTATCATTTTGGCTTGATTATCTCATAATTTGCTATAGTATCTTTGTATTGAGCACTCATTGTAACGTTGAATTGGTAATACCAATCAACGGTATGGCTCTTGTTGAATTTGGTTGCTAACCCCACTAAATAAGTGGCACTCTCGCTAAATAAGTGGTTGAGCTTTCTTTACATTTCATGTTATGCCCGCTGAAGAAGTGGATGAGTTTCATTTACTTTCATGTTATGCCCATTGAATAAGCAAATGAGTTTCATTTACTTTAATGTTATACCCACTGAATAAGCGGGGGAGCTTTCTTTGGCTTGGTCGGCTTACCGCCAAGTGCTTTCTTGCATAGTTGTATTTCCCGCTAAATAAGCGGAGGTTTCATTTCATGCTCTTGAGATTACATACTTACCTCACTGAAGAAGTGGTTTACTAATACTTTAGAAGCACAAAATTGTAAGCCTTACCACTGTATGCTCTCACCTTGCCCACATCGGGATTTGGGTGATCATAAAGTGGAAGGTATTTGCTTTCAATTGGTTTTGATTATCACTCACCCCATTGAACAAGTGGATGGTTTCAGTTAATGTAATGTACACCTTACCACAGTATGCTCTCACCTTGCCCACATCGAGATCTGGGTGATCAGAAAGTGGAGGGTTGCTTTATTCAGTTGATTATCATTATTTTTTGGTTAACGCTAACGGGTGCAAAATTGAAAAAAAAAGTTATGGGTGGGTTATTACAAAAAACTCTCCAAAATCACACAATAGAATAAAATTCAAGTATCTTGAAAATGAGCTTCCTTTTTCACTTTTTTATCCAACTCCACATTAACCTTTCAAATTCCCGCTTTTTGATATTTTAAATAAACCCAGGGATAATAAAGTGACCCTTTTTAAAATTTCATAAATAGCCACAAAGTCACTTTATGAACTCAATTAAATTAATTAAATAATATTATCCTTAAAATATGCTAGAACAGATAATATTAAATAATTAATTAAAATATTCCCTTAGCTCCGACATTAGCTTACGGGAATAAAATAGGCTAATTAAGTCACTCTTGCCTAGGCATTGGAAGGGGACATTACAAATTGCTTTTCTAGTTGTGTTCATTTCAAATAAATCAAAAAAATCAAAAAAAAAAAAATAGCAAAAATTATGAAAAAGGGACATTACAAGGCAAGGCCCAACCAAGTGGTGGTTTGCTGCTTTGAGTGGTGTAGTCCCAAGTTCCCAACATTGTCCAAAGTGTCCTCAGTCAAGGACTCTTGAAATTTTGGAATTCTAGCCTTGTAATGATTGATGGAAACCTCCTCAAAGTGAGATGGCGTATAAAACTTGAGCTAGCTCACATGACAACATCATGGATGCCAAGCTGATTTGGAAGATTGATACTCTATTTGAAGAATTGTGTAAGGATTGTATTTGATAGGTATTAGATTGCAGTGTTTGTTGTGAAAGCTCTGCTTGTCCAAGTGAAGCAATACATGATCACCAAATTGGAAAGAATGAGGTGCTTTGTGCTGATGATGGAGTGTCTTGAGTTTGGCTCAAGCCTACTAAAGAATGTTCTAAATTTTGGCATACACCTTGCATAAATTCCATAGAAAGAGAGAAACTTCATGTAGCTCGTTTTGGTGAGACTCATATTGACTAGAAAAACAATCAGAATCTCATAAGGTGCTAAGGAATTAGAATGAGAACTAAGGAATTAACTACAACTGTACCTGTTGTATGATCTATTGCATTATGCATATATAGATAACAACAAACATATAAGAAAGCCATACCAAAATATAATAAGTGGCTCAAGAAATGAGTCCCAATCAAGATTGAAAGTGAGCAGCAACTCAGAACTCCTCCAGCCATGCCTAAAGATAAAGTAAACAACATGTGGGCTATCGAATGCCTTGGTATATGACATAAAGATTGCTAGTGTTGTACCCAAACCAATTTTTTTTGCTTCACTAAGGCATTTTGCTAAAAATAGTCTTAACTTTGTTAAAGTGATGTCAGAAGGTCAGTTTTGGTCTTTTTGAATATGGAGCTTATGTCAGTTTGATATCAATCTGATACTGGAGAGTTTTGAGAAAATCCAAAATTTGAAAGAAAATCATCAAATTTTTCGAACTCTGGAGCAAAGAGCACTTTTTGAAAAAGGCTCCCTTGATTTTAGGGGCCCAGATCCTATTTTTAGGGTTTGTCACCTCTAGCAGACATTTGTCCGGGATCTCGCTAGCTTCGCAATGAGCTATCAAGCCTGTCAAATGGACCTGTTTTGCTCGAGTTATGTGAGATACAGCAGAAAACAAGAGAAACGAGAAAATGACTAACACTGCAAGCAAAAGCGAGCAATCTATCCTAGGGGCTCCCATCTTTTTGAGGCCCTAAACAGAGGTTTCAGATCAAATGACCCCTTTGACGTTTGTTTCATGCTCAGTCCAGCTCTGCGTTGCACCCTTCAGCATGTCAATCTGAATTGCTGAGAAGTTGAGACGAGGAGGCGAACGCAGGGTTAAATCTTGATTTTGAGGTCGTGAATAAAGCAAAAGAGCACATTTTCAAAAAGGCGCTTGAGCTTTTGAGGCCTTTAATGTCCTCTATTTGGTGATCTTAGATATTCAACTTGTTCGTGTTATGTCCAGCTATCCGTTGCCTGTCTCCGTCAGATCAAAAGATAACCTGTCAGCCTGCAGTCAGAGTTTCAGTGATATTTTGGTCAATTCCAGAAATGGCTAACTCTGGAGGAAAAAGAGCACCTTTTGAAAAAGGCACCCTCCTTTTTCACCTCTCAGATGATGTTTTCTTGGGAAATGTTCCTTTGCAGTTGTTTTGCGTAATGGTTTCAGCTTCACGTTGCACCAATTCGTCAATTCTGAAAGTTTGTTGAATGCAAGATACTAGGGAATCTGGTTTACCTTCGTAAGATGAAAATGTTGAGAAAATGGCTATCTCTGGGATGAAAAGAGCACCTTTTGAAAAGGGCGCCCTTGTTTTTCAACCCTCAGATGTTGGAATTTGAATAAATGTTGTCTAGGAATTGTTGCGCGAAATGAAGTCAGCTCCGCAGTGAGCCTGTGATCCAGTCCTGAAACTTGGTCAGTCAGAAGTTATGGAGGATTCAGTTTTCCCTTCGTACGGAATGAAGGTGGAGAAATTTGACTGTCTGTGAAAAAGAGCAGCTTTTGAAAAGGGCGCTTGGATTTTTGAGCCTTCAGATCTTAGTTTTATGGTCTGCAGTCTCAAGGAGTGTTTTGATCAATTTTTGTTCTACTCTACAATGCACTCGTCAGCCAGTCAATCGAGCTTGTCAGTCATCTGGAATCAATGCTCGAACAGAGGCTCCGGCGAAGGTTACAATCCAAATTTTCATCAAAATTGGCTAGGTCTGGAAAAACGCCTTAAGAGTCAAAGTTGACTTTTCAAAACAAGTTTGACTGGTGCAACCTAATTAGGGTTTTTGACTTCAGTTCAATTGAACGATTTCTGGGTTGCATGCAAAAGATACTGAAGTTCATTTTGAGTTGCTATTTTTAGAAGTTCAGTTCATCTGCAGTGTGCATGCATTTGTATGTTCAGTTAACTGAAGAGGATGTTGAGTTCTAATTTGCATGTGAAGTTAACTATTTTGCATGTGCATGTAACGAACACACTTGTACGATAAATTTAAAACCTTAAAATTCAGTCACAAAAGCAAGTACAATATCATAATGATAAAAAATTTCTTTTCAAAACATAAATAAGAAACATCTTTTGCATCTTTAAACTATTTCATTCCAAATGAAATTACAAAGTAAGAAGAGAATTATACATACATAGCCCGTAGGCTTTTGACACCAATAGAAGTAAGAAGGTCCAGGAGTTCGTCCTGTCAAGTCTTGGATCATCAGGCGGGTGTTCGTGGAGGAGAAACATCACTCGGGCGTTTTTCCGCCAACCACGGACTTATAATGCGGTCCCCCGCACGATCATTTTGCAATGAACGGCCCTCCCTTCGAAGAAGAGATTGGTTGGGTAACCTTTAATGACTACCAACTGGACATAGTGCTGTGATTCTACAAAACTAGCTTTCGTGCAATCGGCAAATCTCAAACTAGGTTGTATATCGGAATCACGGTGAACTGACAGTGTAGTACTACAACTAAATGGTTCCTTACACTACTTTGGCCAAAGTGTTTACGTTCAATGAAGAACATAGGTCATATGCCACATTCACTAGCCAGGTTCAACTTGACTTGAGGCTATCTTATTCTACGCGTAGGTTGGTCTATCGGGGTAGTCCGTACCTTAGACTTCCTACAACAATCTAACTACTGGAATGACAATCATTTTAACAAGAACTTACAACTATCGCCTTTATTTAGGATATTCTCATCCTAGGGATACAATAACTTGACTAAGTTATTTAGTATCTAGTTGTAGCATATAACTCGTAAATGTTCTCGATTCAATCCTAGTAACTAGTAACTTATTTACTAGCATATGCTCTATATATGGAGCCATTATATACTATGCAGATTACTTTTCATTACCTAATGTAAACCGTACACCGATAACAACAAGAACCAAGAAAAGACTACATACATGAAACATTTTATTTCACAACTTAACATGTGTTAAGAAACTTTTTCTTCTTTCTTATTCTATCCTAAGTAAACCAGATATTCAAACACTTTCCTTTTCAGTCATGAATATAATTCAGAGTTTTATCAGATTACTAGAATATTAGAAAATATGAAAAGGCAGGAATTAGCATGCCTGATTAAGCTTTCCAGATGTTTGGAAGGGTAACTCCTTCTCTTGCCTTCACCCAGATGGCTTTCAGCTGATTCTGAAACAAGTACTCAACACAGTGATCTGGCAATTCCTTACTTGCTGCTCTCTACTCAGAGATTACTTCTCTTTAACAGAATAAACTTAAGAATTATCTTACTAATGGCGAATTCACTTTTAGCTACAAAATGCTCTATGAAATCTTGATTGTAAATGCATATCTCTTATGAATGCCAAACGCAGGTATTTATAGGGTTGATATTTGAACTGCTTCCTTCTTCTATGGTGCCAGTACTGCCAGCAAGATTTGGAATGTTTCAAATTAAAAACGTGTTGCATAATGGTAAGGGTTTCGACCTCCATTTTTGACAGCAATGACGTTTTAACCGAATTCGAAATTGCTTAGTCTTTAAAATCGTGACAGCGCTTATTCTGGTGCGTTTTTACTGCTAGGTTAATTGACAAGTTTATATTTAAGACTTTTTCCTAGCTCTAATGGCGTCCAGATTTCGTTTTGTTTTCCAAACAAGAATTTAGTCGGCCATTTTCAAACGCTTGGCCCTAGTCGCGCAATTTTCTTGCGCGTTTTTTTCTTTTCCTCTGACATTTTCACGTTTTTGCTTCTTTATTTCGAATTTTTAACTCTTTAACGTTTAAATAAAGTTCAATATTATTATGACGCATTTGGTCATGGCTCAAAATTGGAGTTTATTAATTCGACGCAATGAAGTATTTCAATACTTAGAGAAAATCGCGATTTCATTCTCTTTTTTAAAAATTCTTAATAAAATGTTTAATTTACATTTCGTTTTGATTTGTAAATCTTTTATTTAAATATATTATATATATATTCTATTAAAATATTTATATATTATAGTTTTGTATAATTATTTAAATTATTAATTTAAATAATATCGTATACATTTATAAACTATATTATATTTATATTTTAATATAATATTAAAATATTTATATAATATAATTTTTGTATAATTATTTGAATTATTAATTTAAATAATATCGTATACATTTATAAACTATATTATATTTATATTTTAATATAATATTAAATATATAAATATACTTATTTTTATACCTATACGGCTATACATATATATACTTTTACATTAAACGTCACATGTTTATGTATATATATGTGTATGTATAAATTATGAGGCAAAATATCGTTATCATATATAAATTCTTTCACCACGTTAGTTGCGGGTACATATACTTGTATATATAATTATATATATACTTTACGTATAAGTATTCATAAATACACTTATATCGACACACACGTATGGCATATCCATTTGCTCAATACGTTGTATCGACATGAATGTACTTATGGGTACTTGTATGTATCCACCTCTAACAAGAAATATTACTCATAAGATTATACTATCAAGCATCACTTATTTACACAATCAGAAGAAGACACGACTCCCAATGATACTAGACAATCCTACGGATGACTTACCTTTAACCAGAACAATGACTTAGCTTACTCAGTTCTAAAGTTTGTGTGTGTATGTCCAGTTGGTATCCATTACTGTTTACCCGACCAAGTTCTTCCCCGAGTGATATCTCTCCTCTGTCTCGAGGTACGAACCTGTTTCCTGCACATCATGACATGCCAACGGAAGTCATTTGCTCAAAACCAAGGTAATATACATAAAGCATCGTAGAAAGTTAGAACAACATTATTCCATAACTCAATATGCTAATTTCATTCAAGAATTACATCAATAGGTGTATCAGATAATGAGACAATCATTAGGACACATTCAATTGATCACAAGAACAATTCAATTTATTCAACAGAAAGATTCAAACATTTACAATGTACTTCCTATGCAATAGTAGCTATACAATCGGGGTGTAACAGTGCACTTAACTGACTTGCATGCACAAGTTTAACTGATTTGCATGGGCAGTTCAACTAAAGTTAAAAGTGGCGCTCCATTAAAGCATCATTTTTATGCATTTTAAGTTTCAGTTCACAGCCAATCACATTCTAGGCACTCATTTTGAAGGCTTAGTTAAAGCATGCGCCCTAATTTGAGGCCCAGTTAACTACCAAATAAAGAGGTGTGCTTTGAGTTTGAAGAGGTGGACGAATTTTAAATGAATTTTATTTATTTAAAGACAAAAGTCGTCCTTATTTCTTCATTCTTAAGCAAGTCGTGCTTTCTCAAAGAGCTTCATTAATGGCGATTTCTTCATGCATTAGAGGATTCAAGGTGCTACAGGTGTCAAATTTTAGTATTTTTCGTAGCGTTGGATTCAGATTGCTGAGGAGAAGGCGATTCCAGACTTTGTTTTCAATTTGCATGCAGGTTACATCAAATCCAAGTCAGAGATAGGCGAATTCTACAAAAGCAGAACAAACAAAACCTTCTATCTTCTGTCTTATTTCTTCTATTTCCCATCTTAGGTACTTTCTTCGCATGTCAAAGAAAACGACAAAATATTCAGAATCTGACCATCTAGGTTCGCATATTTCAACATTTGCAGCAAAACCCATGTCTTAGATTTTTTTGAGAAAATTGCCCCGCAGCCTTCATTCTGAAGCTCTGTGCTTTTTTCCGAAGATTTCTTTGCATGTGAGCGAAAATCACATCTTTTTGAAAATCAAATCATCTGGGTTTGTTCAGAATTTCGTTGTGCACAAAACCCATGTTCCAGATTTTCTCAAGAAAAATTGCCCCGGGAAGCTCTAAAAACTCCTACAATTCTCGACTGAAGAATCTTTGCATGTCAAGCTAAACGACGTGTTTTTCGCAATTCTGACGTTATGGGTTGTCTTAGAATCCTTTTCTAGACAAAACCCCGATGTCTCAAAATTTTTGGTCAAAATTATCCTCCGACAGGGTATTTTTAGCCTCACCAGGAGCCATTTTAGCTTTCCGGAGAAAGTTGTCAAAACATAGCCATGTTCACAGTCAACAGGCAAGTTTTTCAGAAGACGGTTCAACTAGACTGAATTCAAGACCAAATCGATCTTAATTTATGCTTTCATCAGAGCAGCTGACAATGAAGGTCAAGTGCATCCAAGGGTTGATTCAAACAATTTGACAGGTGTAGACGTGGGGTGGACCATTGGAATTCTGCGTGTGCAGCGAGTTCGTGTGTATTTCTCGCAACTAGAGTGTTCGCGGTCAGGCTTTGTGGTTTCATCATGCAACACTTTTTCGTTGAGAAGAATCAAGAAAAGCATCAGAAGCATTAAGCTACAGAAGGAATAGAGATCATTCCATTTACGGAGCCGCCAAAGTCACTCAAATCGCGTGCCATTATCTTCGTGAAGATGGTACCTACGCTGATCTCGAGGCTGTACAAACTGAGTTTCAGAAGCTTGTTCGTGATATCTTGATGGAGATTCTGTGGTGTCTATGTTGGATCACATTTTCAGTGATTTCAGCGAGTTTCAAAAAGACAACTGAGGATGTCAAAGAATGCATGCATACAGTCAAGGAAAGTGACAGAGAATTGAAGAAACAGATTATTGCTTTGGACAGTATTAAAGTGCCAGAAGACAAAGAGATTGATGAGTTCTTGGTCGAAGTATTAGACCAAGATGACATGGAGTGATCTGCCAGTTGGAACCTGCAGTTAATTTCGAGGATAGAATCAAGAGCAGCAGTTAACTCGACTTTCAGTCTTGAGTTCACTTGCTGACTTCATACATGCTTATCTCTTCCTTGAGATTATCTTCACAGGAGTTAGGGTTAGGGTTTCTAGTTAACTGAAGGTAGTGTCCAGTTAACTTTGCTTTAAATAAGGATGTGCATGCTTGCACATTGTCCATTTAGGTTAAATGTACCGGTTAACTGATGGTAGCTTTCCAGTTAACTGTATAGTTTACTTTATTAGGGTTTAGCAATAAATCTTGCATGCATTGCAAAACTGTAGTTGACTCAAGGTGATTTTAGGGTTCCCTACACCTTTTGATGTCTATAAATAAGAGCTTTTGCTGATTTGTACATAACTTTTGCACGAAAGAGAAATATATGCTGTGCCTACCTTGCCCTCAATATTGCTCGTTCTGTATCTGTTCATGAGTATTTACTATTGTGATGAATTGTTATGCCACATAGGGTTTCATGCAATTATGATGGTAAATGCTTGCCTTAGTTAGATATAGTGGCTAGTTGATCGTAGATTGTATGTGTGTCTCGCCAATGCAATTTATTATCCTAGTTGGCTATCCTTCATGAATAAACTCGTTCAGATTGAGCTGATAGATGTGCCACCTTGCCTTCAAGTTGAGAATTTGTTCTTGGTTATCGTATGATGTGTGTGAATAATAAACTTATTCAGATTGAGCCGATAGATGTGCCACCTTGCCTTCAAGCTGAGAATCTGTACTTAGTTTATCGTGTATTGTTGTTTCCAATAAGCCTATTCAGACAAGCAGATAGTTGTGCCACCTTGCCTTCATGTTGTGAGTCCGTACCCGGCTTATCGTCAGATAATCATCCCTGCTCCATTTCCTCATGCTCTGTTTTCTTGAGGAAACTGGATAGATTTAAAGTAGTTAGCTTAGTTGTAGTTAATGATTTGCGAAACCAGAAAATCCTTAGCTGCAACGCTCTTGGTTTTCTTAACCTTGTGCCTCTTCCAGCTGAGAACAAAAAGATAGGACTTAGATTACTTTTCTTTTCCACGCATTCCAGCACTACGAGGGAGCTTCCCCTCCTAATTTGAAGAGCACTCATTACGCAATGTGCATAGCTGTCCGTGCAAACCTGCACTCCAGAGGTGTTAGTTTTTACACCAACAACTAGTTTGGAAAACTGGTAACAACCACACAAATATGGTCATGTTCGAGAATTTTTTTAAGTAGATGATTAATGTGATCTCAATGGAAATGGATTCCCAATAGCATGAAGGCACCAATAATGGTTGATACAATTTGAGCTTTCAAATTGAAAGAATAGATTGACTGCAAAGAAAGCGTTGGTGGATGAACTCTTCAATTTGATTGCACATAGAAGTTTAAGAAAGTATAGCTGAAGATGTTTCAAGCTTTTTTGCCTGCCAAAATGTCCACCAAAAGAGGTTGATTGAGGCTTCGTGAGTAGTAGTTTGTGAGAGGGGGTGATAAGAAGACAAAGTTGAGTGTTATAAGGTAATCTATTCCTCAAATTGTTGTGAAGGAAAGGTTGGCTGCAAAGAATTGACAATCAGATCCAATTGGGAATTTGTGGAGTAGTAATCCATATGAATCATTGAAACCGAAAAACTCTTCATTGATCAATCAAAATCAATTATTAGCAGGGCTCTAAATGGAGTAGTTCATGTATGGTGAGGAATGCTAGTAAAAGCAGGGGGTGGTTTCTCAACTGCCAATTTTTGCATGAGGTGACTCCATAACCACTAGTATTTGCAGTAGCAGTTTCATAATTGCCAGTTTTAACAAAGGCAGTTTCATAATTGCTGATTTTCCTAAATTGGTACTTTTCTTTGAAGAAGTTGTATAGGTACAGTAATGGCAGAATTATGATTTCTCTTTAGGTCTGAGATTTTTGGAAGTCATTAAGTGCATGAAAAGACATTGTTGAGATATCTTTAGATCTGAGATATTTGGGAGTCTTTTAGTGTATAAAAGGACACTCCTTGGGCATTATAAATATGGAGCATGCTTTCAACTCTAAGGCATGAGTGTTAGGAGTTGCTAAGAGTGAGAGTTGATTGTAGGAGGAAGATGGGAGCAGAAAGTGAAATGTGTGAGAGAAAAACAGAGTGTAATTGTTTTAATATACTCTTTGCAATCTATTCTTTCACAAAAGGAAAACTAAGGAAGTTGTGCTATTGCCACTTCTAGATGGTTTTCACCACATTCGAGGGTGAACGTTATTTTTCCTATTATCTTTTGCTTGGTTTTTAATTGTCATTCATAATTGTTTATGCTCTTGAAATATTTTGTAAGGACAGATCATGTTGCCTACAACATACTCTACTAATGTGAAGTCTCTGAGCATTGTAAAAGCATTCGATACTATTGTTTGAAGTGAATCTAGGTAGAACAAGTTTGTGATCTTGCAAATTCTACACACTGCACATGAGAGTTCACTAACCATATTGGTATCAAAACTAATTCAAGAAATCCTTTTGGGTATTTGGAATAGCTGTGGATTGATTTGTATGGGAGTGACATGATCAAACAAGGAAGAAGAGTTGCTATCTTGTGATGCAGAGATTTCTGTAAAGCTTTGATGTTGGGTTCACTTAGAACCTTGGCCAAACTAGACAAGCTATTGGTCCTAGTCTAGGTTCAGCCCTGGTTTGTAGATTTCGCTCGGGGCCAAACCCAAGGTGAGCGTAGGAAGAACCCATTGGGTTCCCAAAAAAAGTGATTTGAAAAGAAAAAAAGATTAAAAGAGAAACCCTAACTAACCCTAAAAATGACTTCTAAGTCACTGACAACACCAAAAATATAAAACAAAAGCATAAATACATTCCTATTTCTCATTCTTTGCTTAAATTTTCTTTGTATTCAAACATTGTGCCCTTGCTATTCCTAGCAATATAATGATTTGTATTGATTTTCCATGTTCGGTTGCATTGATTATAACAATATAATATAATTATAAACCATTATGACTTAGCTTTAACATTTGACAATTGCCATTGAATTATCAATTATCAGTCATGTTCTCAGTTTTGTATTTAATTTGATTTGTTTTTTTTCATTTTGTGTATACTATGGTTATTTATATATAATATATATTGTACAGCCAAAACCAACTGTTACTAAGATAAAAAATAAATAAAAAATTTGCGAACTGCCAAACCTGAATCTGAACCAGACCAGACAATATAGGTGTAAAAAAGTGGAATCAATTGTAAGAGATATGAAAAATGAAAATGAAGACAATCTTTCCAAGAGAGTAATTACATCAGAACAAGCATGGAAAGAATGATGAAGTCCTAGGATATGCTTGCCAAACAAAGAGCTCACAACAAGGAACCGAGTATCCATGAATATGGTGATTCATACTCTAGCCAAAAAATTGTGTAGAAGAAAAAATTCATGAAGGTGAAAAAGAAGTAATATATAGTATGGGCAAACCCAACTGCATTGAAATGAAAAAGAAACTACCAAACTGCCAAAACCTGAATCTCAACTTGAACTGACAATATAGCTTTAAAAAGGTGGAATCAACTGTATGAGAGATGACAAAAGAAAGTGAAGACAATCTTGCTGAAATAGGAGTTACATTAGAAACAAGCATGCAAAGAGTGATGAAGTCTCAAGATACTCTTACCAAAGAAAAAGCTTACAGCTAGGAACCAAGTATTTGTAAATATGATGACTAATGCCCTAGCCAAAAAAATTGGCATAGGAGAAGAGCTTCATGAAGGCCAAAAAGAAGAATTAATAGGTTAAGGGCAACTTTCAAAAGCTAATGTAAAATATATACATACTCCTCTTAAAGTTCAAACAAAAGTTAACATTTATACTTTTGAAGGATGAATAAACCCGAGATTGTGTAAGACACCAGGTGTCTCTCAACCCAACCACTGACTAAGGATGTAGGGTTTTTGTTTGTTTTCGGTGTTTTGTGGTTTTTTGTGGTTTTTTGTGATTTTTGCAATAAGAGGGGTTTTTGCGATTTAGAAAGAAATGATGCCAAAACAAATTAAAAATGCATAAATTTACAAATGCTAAAGCAACTATTGGCTAGCATTGGCGATTGACTTTATTCTGAAGAATAAATGGGTTACTATGTTGAATAGATAACACGCATCCAAAAAGGCAAGCAAAAAATTTAATATTAGAAGAACCTGATTTCTGTTTGCAGCCGCCTGTAGAAGGCATAAAAAAGTACGGCCAATCCAAATATAGACTTCTCCCACCACCAGACGGTTGCAGATACCTCCAAAGACCTAGGCGTCCACTATATTGAAGTCAGAGTGCAAAGAGCTCAAGCGTTTTTGTTTGGAGAAGAAGTACGGCCTGTACCAGCAAATAAGAAGTTTGTACTTCCTTGAGAAGTGTGCTAGATCACTAGACAAAGAACATAGTAAGTCGCCTCATTGCTCTGATGAATAATCTCTTCTCAAACCCTTTATGAATCTTTCTTGGTAAGCACAAATGTAACCTCTGAATGAAGTCACCCTGTTGACAAGCTTCAACTGGTATTGCACAACCTCAATATGTCTGATTTTGAAGAGGGAACATTCTCCAAAATCCTATGATTTGCAGAAACCCTTGTTTCACAAACCCCAATGCTCTTAGAGAGAAAAATAGACAAATTCAAATGATCATCAATAATGAGTTCGATTTGCCTTGAAGAGAAATATATATCTTTTCCTCAAAAATTCGACCCTTTCTCAAAAATCAGCTTAATTGCATTTAATAATATAATAATTCGCCCCTTTTAGAGACTTAGGCAAATTATTAATAAATCGCATCCTTTTTTATAAATGAGTATTAAAACTCATTAAATATTAAATTTTCCCCTTTTTATTATAAAGTATTAAATACTTTATAATTCGCCACTAATAATAACTTTAATATTTCATTAAAGTGACTTTATATTATAAAGTCAAATTAATAATCTTTTAATTATTATCAAATGCTCTAATAATCCCTGTTTGCTCATCAAATCATCAAACTGGGTCGAAACTGAGCAGATCAACTGAATCAGGTGCCCTGCGAAAAATAGCAACTCCTGCCTGCCTGACTTACTATAAATAGTAAGTATCTATAAATCACTCTGAAAGTGTTTGCCAAGGCCCAAACCTGAATCAACTGCTGGAGTGATGTCTCGAAACTCGAATAACTGCCAAGGACAACCCTCTAATCAAAACTGTCAGCCTACGAGGGTCAAATTGATAGGCTCACTCCTCAACAAACAACGTCAGCTAAAACGGGGACATTACAGATTGATAGATAAATGGAAGTTTGATTTAGTGTGCATAATGTTAGCTAGATACAAAACATTTCTTCTGCATGTCTCAAAATGGAATGGCATACTCTGATTTGGTGAGAAATTTATCTAGCATCTTTTGAAAGAAGAAGAAGCCATTTGTAACTAGGTGGGATGAATTCAAAGAATATTTGTGTAAGAATTTTTATTCTTTGATAAGAAAAATAAGGGCTGGAATTGCAGGCAAGGGAGTGGCCAAAGTCTGTAGGATTATATCCCAAAATTCCTTGGACATCCCATGTTGATGGGCTTGGACTTGGAAGATGAAGACAAATTGATAAAATACATGGGAGGTCTCCACTCACGCACTAGGAGAATTATATCCGACTTTGTAGAAGAATGCAAAATAATGGGCAGTACATCTCAGAGTACTAAGAGCAAAATATTTAACGTGGAGCATACAAATATGGGAAAAAAATTATAGAAAAAGAAAAAGAAATTTAGAAAATAAAGGAACAAAGGAAAGGAAGAGGCAAAAATATTAGTTGGCAATTGAAGGAGAAATATTAAAATGATTCTGACGACAATTTTTAAAATATTGAGGAGAAAAATCATATTGAAAAAATTAAAGAAGATTAAAAAATGGCGAAAATATAAATTACTCCCCAATAACGACCACTAATCTTACACACCATACGAAGGAGCAAAGGCAAAGGGACGAGCACAATATACAACCAAAGTAGGTCAAGGACTATACGACAAAGGCAAGCAAGGGACACTGTATGACGGGAGGAAGATTATACTGTACGAAGAAGAATCGGCAATTGGTAGGAAATACGGAGGAGTGTAGGGATGATTTGCATGATACGAAAGATTAGAAGTAACAACAACGTACGAAACACTAGAGTTAGCAGCACCATATAGAATAATAGAGGAGACAATGTCGTATGGCATAGCAGAAAAAAGGTACGAATGCATTCCATATAATTTGTAATAGTCAGGGCAATGCAGAGGAGAAACAATGGGAAGGTATGATTAAATCTTTACACAGTATGACAAGTCAACAAAAACGTACAATTTGGTAGCACCATACGGAAGGAAGGAGACAATAACGTATTGTATTGTAGAAATAATGTAGTCGTACGACCAACATCATTGGTAGTATGGAGGACGAAGGAGATGGTACTACACCCTATACGACCAACAACAATACGGAAGGTACAAGCAACAATGGCAATAAATTCAAACATAGGATCAGTCCCTCAGACTACTGTGCGTCCTAGTAGGTCATCAAAATGGTTCAAAACAACGGTACGACTTCAGACAACAATCGTCATATAGTGCATTCGACAACATGGCATAGTACGACATCCATCGACAATTCTATTCCATTTCGTACCATTCATCGGGTCTTTAAACAATCAGCTTCAATACTACATTGTATGGCCATCAACCATCATACAACAAATTCCTCCCCTAGTTGACATCATACACCGATTAAACAGTGCAAAATCTCTATTTTTTGGCTTTGTCAGCATTGTTTTTTGCCTCTTCAAAAATCATGAAAATGAGGTGCATCATGAAGGTCTATGTGGTTTTGAAGGTCTTAAATTGAGCTTGCTCCTTGACCTCATTGGGGGCGCTACCCCCAGACCCCCGTAGGGGGCGTTGCCCCTAGATCCCCACCATTTTCGTACTTCCAGATGGTGTGCAAAAACAATGCATTTTTGAGGGTTTAGAGAAAAAAAAAATGCATCAAAACTATGTTCCTAGCATGTTTTTATCCTGCATTTTTTGCTAGCGATTTTTAGGCAGAAAATCAAGTAGTTTTTTTCGAAAAATCGGCAAGTTTTTCTAAAAAATCAATGAGTTTTTGGAGTTATATCGGTGATTTTTCAAACCCTAGGGCTCACAAGTAAACCCGTGAGTTACTCGCTGGGGTTTTTTTCCGGCAAGTACTCACCAAGTATGTAAACCATGCTTCAAATAGTTGATGTCTTCAAATCCTATGTTAGCAATAGCAGATTTCTCCAAACCATTTGAGTTGGAGTGTGACACCTTGGGAGAGGGAATTGGAGTAGTATTGATGCAGGAGAAACACCCCATAGCATTTGAGAGCAGGAATTTGAGAGGTGTGGAGAGGAGTTACTCTATCTATGATAGAGAGATGTTGGCTATCGTGCATGCATTAGCCAAATTTAGACCATACCTAGTCAGGGGCAGATTTATCATCAAAACGGACCATAATAGCATCAAATACTTTATGAACTAGAAGGATCTTAACAATAGGCAGCAGAAGAGGGTTAGTAGACTATAGGCATATGATTTTGCCATTGTATATGTCAAGGGGAAGAAGAATGTAGTTGTTGATGCACTTTCCAGGAGGCCTCACTTGTGTTCTTTGGTTGAGATTGTTGTTGATTGGAGAGAATTAATTTCAGCAGAATATGCTAAGGATTCTTGGGAGGCAAGAATCATAGAGGGCACTATCCATGATGACAGATATACGGTGAATAATGAGTTGATCATCTATAAGGAGAGGATTTATTTAGTGCCTACTTCACAGCTTAAGGGGAAGATATTGAGGACATTGCATGATGCACCCATGGCTGGTCACTTGGGTTTCTTCAATACCTATAGTCAAATTTGGGAAAGATTTACTTGGAAAGGACTTAAAAATGAAGTCCTTAAGTATGTTAGAGAGTGTCTCACTTGCCAGCAGAATAAGAATGAGCACACTTATCCAGCTGGTTTACCTCATCCCTTACCCATTCCTAATAAAAAATGAGAATACATCTCCATGGATTTTGTAACGAACACACTTGTACGATAAAATTAAAACTTTAAAATTCATACATAAAAGTAAGAACAATACCATTTTGAACCAACAATTTCTTTTCAAAACATAAATAAGAAACATTTATTGCATCCATAATCTATTTCAATTCAAATGAAATTACAAAGCATGATGAGAAACATACATACATACATACATAGCCCGTAGGCTTTTGACACCAATAGAAATAAGAAGGTCCAGGAATTCGTCCTGTCAAGCTTTGGATCATCTGTCGGGTGTTCGTGGAGGAGAAACATCACTCGAGCGTTTTTCCGCCAACCACGGACTTATAATGCGGTCCCCCGCGCGATCATTTTTCAATGAACGGCCCTCCCTTCGAAGAAGAGATTGGTTGGGTAACCTTTAATGACTACCAACTGGACATAGTGCTGTGATTCTACAAAACTAGCTTTCGTGCTAACGGCAAATCACAAACTAGGTTGTATTTTGGAATCACGGTGAACTGACAGTGTAGTACAACAACTAAATGGTTCCTTACACTACTTTGGCCAAAGTGTTTACGTTCAACGAAGAACATAGGTCATACGTCACATTCACTAGCCAGGTTCAACTTGACTTAAGGCTATCTTAATTCTACGCGTAGGTTGGTCTATCGGGGTAGTCCGTACCCTAGACTTCCTACAACATTTTACTACTGGAATGATGAATCTATTAAACAAGATACTACAACAGACGCCCTAATTCAGGATATATTCATCCTAGGGATACAATAACTTAATTAAGTTGTTTGTATTAAGTTGTAGAGTATATCTTGCAAATATTCTTGACTCAACCCTAGTATCTAATATTTAAACACAAGCATATGCTCATTATATAGAGCCATATAAACACAATGCAGATTTCTTTCATTAACTAATGAAAAACGAACATCATTAACAACAAAAGCCATGAAAGACTATATTTATGATAATGGTTAAGATACTGTTATTCTTTTTAAATTCATTCTTAAGACAATCATACTCTTTTCTTTCCAGTCAAGACAACAATTTAGAGACCTATCAGATTACTCTAAAATAGTAGCAAAATATGAAAAGTAAGAGTTTAGCATGCCTGTTTAGCTTCCACAAGATTAGAAAACAGCCCTTTCGCTTGCCTTTACTCAGACCACTTTCAGCTTGGATTCTTGAAACCAAAAGCTCAACACAGTAACAGTGTAACTCCCAATTACTCCTCTTTTATTCAAAGCTTACTTTTAACCAGCAATTTCAACTTCTGCTCTTTTGATCAGAAAACACCTTTCCTTAACAAAATATTTCACAATTTCTCTACTATGGCGAATTCTCCCTTTTGCTATGAAATGCTCAAGAACTTGATAGTAAATTCGTGTGTCTAAGAATGCCAAAACGCAGATATATTTATAGGTTAATTTTAAAACTGTTTTCCACCTTCTATGGCGCCAGGACTGCCAGCAGGTTGAAGAATATTTCAAACTAAAAACGTGTATCAAATTGGTGAGGGTTTCGACCTCCATGTTTGACAGCAAGAAGTTCATTTTAATTCGAATTTGTTTCAGACTGTTAAAACTGTGACAACTTTCAACTGGCGCGTTTTTACAGTTAGGTTAAATGCCAAGTTTCATTTCTGACTTCTTCCTTGCTCAAATGGCGTACAGATTTCATTTTATTCACCAAGCAAGAGATGAATCGGCCATTTTCAGACGTCTGGCCCTAGTCGCGCGGTTACCTGCGTGTTTTTCATTTTCCCTTCTGCATTTTCGCGTTTTTCTTCTTTATTTCGTTTTGGTAAAACTTTAATATTTTAATAGAGTTTTCAAAGTAAAAATGGCGCATATATGCAGGCTCATATTTGAAGATTAACACTTCAACGAACACATTAGAAAAATCCGCGTTTTCTTATCAATTCGTGATTTTTATGAAATCCGCGATTTTTAATTTCTTCCCAGATTTGTATTCGTGCTTTACAATGTTTTAACTTTTATTTCATTTGATTTTGACAAATCTTTTATTTAAATATATTTGTTTATTATATTAAAATACTTACATAATATAGTTTATGCATAATTATTTAAATTATCAATTTAAATAATATTATATACATTTTAAACTATATTATATCAATATTTTAATATAATATTAAATATATTGAAATACTTAACATTATATTAATACATATATATTCATTTACATTATACGTTAAACATGTAAATTAATATATATGTATTCGTATAATTTCAGAGGCAAGATATCATTACAATATATAATTCATTTATCTCGTTAGCCGTGGGTATGTATACTTGTATATATATCTGTATATATACTATATGTATAAGTATCCATAAATACATTTATATTGACACATACGTATGGCATATCCATCTGCTTAATACGTTTGTATCGACATGAATGTACTTATGGGTACTTGTACATATCGTATTCGTATGTACAAATACACATATCCACCTCTAACCTGAACTTATCATTTATAAGGTTATACTGGCAAGCATCACTTGTTTACACATTCAGAAGAAGACACGACTCCTAATGATACGAGACAAGCCTACGGATGACTTACCTTTAACCAAAACAATGACTTAGCTTACTCAGTTCTATGGCTTGTGTGTGTATGTCCAGTTGGTATCCATTACTGTTTACCCGACCAAGTTCTTCCCCGAGTGATATCTCTCCTCTGTCTCGAGGTACAAACCTGTTTCCTGCAAATCATGAAATGGTAACGGAAGTTATTTGCTCAAGACCAAAGTAATATACATTAAGCATCGTAGAAAGTTAGAACAACATTATTTCATAACTCAATATGCTAATTTCATTCAAGATTTACATCGATAGAAGCATCAGATAAAGAGACAATCATTTAGGATACATCCAATTGATCACAAGAACAATTCAATTTATTCAACAGAAAGATTCAACATTTACAATGTACATCCTATAAATAGTAGCTATACAATCGGGGTGTAACAGATTTCATCACAGGGTTACCTAAGGTGCAGAACAGGGATTGCATATATGTGGTGGTTGACAAGTTAACCAAATTTGCACATATTTTCACTATTTCAGTGACATACATTGCAGCTCAGGTGGCTGATTTATTCTTTAGGGAGGTTTTCATATTGCACGGGATGCCTAAAAGTATAGTGAGTGATAGGGACAGCAAATTCCAAAGTCTCTTTTGGCAGGAACTCTTTAGGTTGAGTGGGACAAAGCTCACTCCTAGCACTAGCTACCACGCACAAACAGATGGGTAGACAAAGATAGTCAACAAATGGGTGGAAGGGTAGAAATTATGTATCGGAATAGCAGAGGGCTTGGATTAAGTGATTACATCTTGGGGAATACTACTATAATACTACCTATCACATGTCCATCAAGATGTCACCTTTCATGGCTCTGTATGGGTATGAGGCACCTAACTTCTTGGATTTTCTCTTTGGAGATAATAGAGTGCCTAAGGCAAGGGATTTGTTGCAAGAGAGTCAAGATGTTATGAAATCTTTGAAGGAGAAATTGTAACAAGCGCAAAATCAGCAGAAGTTATATGATGATCAGCATTGTGTGGAGCATAGTTTTGAGGTTGGGGACATGGTGTATTTGAGGCTTCAACCATACAGACAACCCACTCTCAAGAAGAGTGGTGTAGAGAAGCTTAAGCCTAGATTCTACGGTCTATTCAAAGTGTCCAGAAGGGTTGGAGAAGTTGCCTATGAGCTTGAGTTACCAACTAGCAACAAGGTTTGTAATGTGATTCATGTATCCAAGCTTAAGAAAGCCTTAGGACACAATGTGGTTCCCTCATCAGAGTTGCCACCATTAGATGAGGAGGGTAAGTTGATATTGTTTCCAAAGGCCATTATAAACTTTAGAGAGAGGAATCTTTGGAAAAGGGTGATTAAGGAGTACTTGGTCAAATGGAGAAACTTGCCAGTTGAGGATGCGACTTGGGAAAATAAGCAGATCTTACAGCATCCAGAGTTGAGATTGCTTGAGGACAAACAATTTTGGGAAGGGCAAACTGTAATGTCCCCTTCTTAAGCAATTCAGCATGGTGGACAGTTAGCCTATTCAATGGATTCCTGTAGGCTAATGTGTTGGGGTTAGGGAATCTTTGGGGGACAATTTGATCTAGCTTTTGGAGGTAACAGGTGTTTATTAGAGCTCTGGTGGTTGAGTTTTGCGTTACGCCTCTTTCTAGAGTGTTTTTAATGATTTTTCTTCATACTATTTTTAGTAAGTCAGTCTTGGGCACTGTCAAAGCCAGTTGTCAGTATTGCTATTTTGGAATAGTTGGTGGATGCTATTTGCAGTGTCATCGTGATATTTGATATAGTCTAGTGGGTTTTAATTAATTAACGATAAGTTATTAATTAATAAAGTTAAATTAAAGATTTAACTTCATTGTTATTTAAATTTATTTGATAAAGTGACTATATGGGTGCCAATAATAAAATGAAAATGTTTTATTTAAATGAATGGGCCCCTTTTTGGACTTGGACACCACATTGGGAGAATAAAGTGTTTTTATATAAATTAAAAGGGCAAAAGTAAGGGGGCGTAGCCTTTTGGGGAGATATAAAAGTTAATTTGAGGAGCTCATTTGGTATGTTGGTTATTGTTTTGAGAATACATCTTGCTGGTTGAACTTGTTCATCTTGTGGCTTTGTGAGGACGCAAACCCTTGCAGAGAACATCTTCTACATTGGTGAAAGATCCAATCTGGAGGATTTATTGATGATTTCCAATCAGGAATCATAGCTGGGCTTCATTGGAGATTGATAACTTCAGTTTCACATAGTAATATTACTGCAGATTTGAAATGCAGTTTTGAGCATCAATTAACAGCAGATTGAAGGTCTTGAAAAATCAGAAAAAATCCTTTCATAAAGCCGTGCCATTCCCAAGTAGGCCGTACAGCTGCAAGGAGGTTGTGGGTTTGAATTGGCTGGTTGCCTAGGGTTTTGAGCAACATATAGCTGGTTTGGAGGCGCCTAGGACTCTTGAGGGTCTGTGTTTCAGTTTGGTCCATGGAGCTTTAAATTTCAGACTGTGGCATCCCATTTTTGGAGGCTCCAATGGCTGGTTACAACTACAACACCTTGTCAAAGTCTCCAACTTTTTTTGGGTATGTTGGATTTAGATATGTTATGGCATTTTATGATCTGGGTCACCTTTGTAATTGAGGAAAAACCTATTTTCAGATCAATATATAAATCTGAAATTTTCTGCTTATTGTAATTCCAAAAGTTGTAATTTTCCGAGTTATTCTTGCCACAAATCTATTTATTTCTACTCATTGTTGTTAAGAAATATCATTTGGATATTACCTTCATTATCTCTCAAAAAACATCAACCAAAAAACAAAAAAAAACAATGGCAGATTGAGGGTGTACGTCATAGAAAGAGTGAGTTTAATAGAAAGACTATGACGGCAGATACTAGGCAAAGGCAGGAAGGATTGAGGCTAAGACAAATCTTCTTTGGCACATTGAGATAGAATCATATGTGGATCATCTTCCAAGCATAAATTTGTCACTTCGAAGGGTCCAATATTCAAAACAAGAAGTTTTAGTGAGGCCCAATGATCAAACTTTCTATATTTAGGAAAAGTTGTTTTTTCTTTATGTTTTTTTGCGATGTCCCGAATTGAGGAGTGTTGTCCCTAATTTTTGACTTGTTAAAAATTGGGATAACCAATCGAAATTTTGATAAAATTTGAAGATTTTCTCTTCTTAGGCACGTATTACGAGGTGCAAAGATTAGCAAATCTCAATTCTAAGTCTATAGTCCTTTGGGTTACCACTTTTTACACATTCTTCTCCGTTTTCGTGAAATTCTGAGTCATTTTTAGTGTGTTTTTTGTCAAATTCGGGTTTTTCTGACATCACTGCAAGTAGGAGTTTTTGAACTTCATTGCAAGTTAATAATAGGGACTTTTTGTGCCTATTGCAAGTTACTTTTAAATTTTCTTTTTAATGTCTTTAATAGGAACTTTTTGAAGCACTTGCAATTATAGGAACTTTTTAAGTTCATTATAGGTTACTTTTCATAAAGTGATTGTAATAGCTTTTAAAAGTTCCAATTTTTCTTATGTTGACTTGTAAAGACTTCAAAAAACTCCAATTTTCTTTAAGTCACTTGCAAATGCTTTTAAAAAGCCCGATTTTATTTTAAAGTGACTTGCAATAGCATGTAAAAGATCTGATTTCCATTTAAGTCACTTGCAAATGGATTAAAAAGACCCGATTTTATTTTAAAGTGACTTGCATTTACTTTACTTTGCTTGCAAAGTGATTGTAAAAGCCCGATTTCTTTTTGATCTTATTTTTACTTGCAATGAGCTCTTGAGAACCCGACGGCATCCATGGTTGAAAGAACAGTTCAAGTTCGAGTTTGCTTCTCTACCATGTTTCATGCATCTACAAGCTAGAAAAACGGATTTACAACTATAATAAATCCAGTTATCTTCTTTGCTGAGTTTATTTGTCACGCCTAGGGTTTTTCTTTCGGCGTTGTTTCTGTCCACAATATTTGATTTGTTTTAGGTATGTTGTTTTTATTTCAAAGCTTTTGTTTCATTAATCTTTCGTTTTTTGTCGCCATTTGTTCAATTTTTGTTTTATAATGGCATGTATTTAAAAAAAACGTTTTTCTTTACTTAAGGAAATGCGTTTTATTATTGTAAAAACGTCTTTGTCAAAAAAACGCGTTTTTATTTTACAAGCCTTCCATCTTATGAAATGCCTTTATCAAAAAACGTTTTCACAATATCGCGTTTTCTTCTCATTATATGTTTCATACGCCCTTTATTCACCTTTCATTCAAATATTCTTTCATCTGATAATGCATTCATATTCCTGTCTATTCAAAAACGTATTTCTTTCATTTCCATTTTCTTTTAAATACTCCGTCATTTTCCTTTCAGCTGAAAACGCATTTTTCTTTCCATCTCATTTATCTATCATTTGCCTTCATCTTTCATTACATTCGACCTTCATCTCCTTTCATTCCATATTTATTCTCTTGAAAAGGAGAAAAGATATTCAAATGATGTTTTTAGAAGCAAATTGGGTTTTTGTTCACCCATTGCGAGTTGGAGATTTCAATATAGAATGCAAGTTGTGAAAAGTAACTTGCATAACCTTTTCAAAATCCCGAAATGCTCTTTTACTTGCAATGACTTCTCAAAACCCCGACATCTACTATTCACTTGCAGCCGGCCTTCAAAATCCCGAAATGCCTTTAAAGTGCCTTAAAATCGGACTTTTTGCCCTTGACTGCAAATGCAAGCTAAAGGTTGTGACTTGCACTTTTCAAAGTTGCAATCTAACTTTTTCATTTGTCATGAAAAGCACATGTCCCTTTCACTTGCAATCAGCCCTCAAAAACCCAAAATGAGTTATAAGGCTCATTTTCTGCCCTCATATAGCCAAAACACCATTCTGATTTTGAGCTTTCGCCATGTCTACGCCTGTAAACATTGATGATGTCTTGACCTTATGGAACTTTCATCGCAGCCTTGCAGATTCTTGTTCGATGACGGAGGAACCTGCTTCTCCACCGAACAAAAAGATGAAGTACAAATACGACAAGTACCAGAATGAGATCCCTCCTTCTCATGTTGTCTCGAACATTGAAGAAATCAGAGACACGGAAATTGGGCATGTTGATATGTCTGAGTTTTTGGAGAGAGCTGAGAAATCAACTTCTCTTCATTTGCAGTTGCTGTTGCGAAGTCATATTCATTTGGTTTCCTCTTTTCCTGTTGCTACCCTAGAGCCAGAGTTTGTCCTTGCCTGTGCAACTCACTTTGACAGAGAATCCAGAACCATTAAAGATGATGATGGGAATGTGGTCATAAGACTTGATCCAGAAACCATTCATAGGATTTTCAAAGTTCCAGCTCACCCATGTATTCAGATATTTCAATGAAGAGCGCTCTAGATCATTATAAACAGAAGGAAGATTGTAAATAGCACATCAATACCAAATGGCTTCTGAAGCGTCGAGCTAGTGTGTCTCGGTGGCCCAAGCTGTATCGATCTGACTTCAAAGAAGAAATCAATGATATAATCACTCTCATGAGTAGAATTATGGGGTTGAAATTCTCTAATGTCTTTGAGAAGTGGATGTACAAGTTCATAGTGGTGATTAGAAAGGCACAACACCCAATCTTCTGGGGTGAAATAATCAGTGATAGTTTATGTGAGCAGCTTGCACAAGTTCCTACCAGGCTCACCTTCTATATGAATTCCTATCTGGTTTACATAGCAACTTCATTGAGGCAATTTCCAAGCCTTTCTACCGTAGGAGATAGATCTCTAGTTCCAGTTTGGGAATACTATGACCAGTTGCCTTTGATTCCAAGCAGGATTCATTACAGAAGAGTCCAAAATGCATTCTTTGGTCACTTCATGTGCCTTTTTGACAAGACCTTGCAGAACAACAGAGTATCAGATGCTGCTTGGAAAAAAGTCAATGAATATGGTTGTCTTTTTCTTCAGTTTCCTACTTTTACCTACATGAGAGTTGGTTATTTTGAAGATCAGCCATACATGCTACCAAGGTATCCAACTGATAAAATCATTCTAATGGAGCTGGCAAGACAGTTGATGACAGTGCATGCACGACAAGCTGTGCAACATAAAACTGGAGTGAGTATCTCATCTCATAAACCATTACAGATTGGGAGATACTCCTTGACAAGTACTTCAAAGGAAAAAGCTATGGAAATTGAGATTCAGGAGATCAAGTTAAAAAGATTCAAGGCAAGGACAGATTTTGATTACAAAGGAATGAAGGACAAGATAAAGAGGGCCTTCACTCATGTGCATCGCCTTGAAGATATTTGGGCAGATCTCCGAACAAAGAAGGATATCTATAAAATGGACTATTGCAGGCTTACAGTTGAACAGGTTATTGATTTTAATCTCACCTTGATTCCAGAAGGAGTAATTGATGACGGGCTGATTTTAGATCCAGAATATGAAGAACAAAGAGTTGCTGACGCTTCTATTCCAGCAATACAATGGTCTAATAAAGAATCAGTTTCTATCTTTAATAGATTTCAGTCAATCTTGGCAAATACTAACTCTTGGCTCAAGAGTATAGGCGTCAAAACTATTAAAATCAGGGTTAATAATGAAGATGATTCAGCTGGACCTGTTGGATTAAAATCAGAAGTCAGAGACAAGTCCAAGGAAGGTGCTTCTTCTTCAGGAATGAGGATTAAGCTGAGAGTCAACCGTGCTGTAGAACAACCTTTGGAGGAACCAACATTAAAAGGGAAGGAAGTTAAAGAGATGCAGATCCAAATCATCGATCAACAAGAAGGAGAAGTTCTTCAGTCTCCTACTACCCTAAGTATAATGTCTCCACATATTGATGTTGCTCCAGTATCAGTATTATCTCCGATGTCTCAATTTGATAGTGATGTTGATTCCTTTTCAACGGTTTACGTTCCTCCTATTGAAGCTGCTCTTCATACATCAATTTCATCAACGATGACTGCTTCTATAGAAAACATACATGATAATCTGGAGAATATTTTTTATGCTAATCCAATGTATCCAAACACATCACAGATAACACTTCCAGAAATTGATACATTTGCTGCAAGTTTTGATTGTTTCATGACTAATGTTAATCACAATGCGCCATCCAGTCAAGCTTTTGTTGCGATTCAAACTAAGACATCTCCAAGAGTAACAACCGTGACTCAAAATGAATCTGTTGCTGTTTCAAATACGGTTGCTGTTTCAAATGTAAACACATTGGATCTTCCTCCATGGTTGAGTTCAGTCACTCTAAAGAGAAAGAAACAGGCAATCTCTCCAGATGTATTTGATTTCCAGCAATTGAAGAAATCAAAACCAAAAGCTGCAAAGAAGGCTAAAACTATTTCACGGGTAGTTAGCAACAAAATGAAATATGCAGAGATAGCAGAACCCCTTGCAGACAAATCACCAGAAGAGATGCATGTTTCTGATTATAAATTCATAAGGGTGGATTTAGGCAAGCAAACACATGCTGGTATGATGCAAGACGCTCAAAATTCTATAACTGTTTTAACACATAGTTACAATGAGCTTTTGGCAAAGAAAGAAAAGCTGAAAGAAGAGAATTCACAGATCATCTCAGTCATTCAAAAGATTGCCAACTCTTCAGAGCAAGTTAATCCATTAACTTCTTTCACTTCTGAAGAATCAGTCAAGCAATTGGAGAAAATTGCGCAAAAAGCCAAAGCAGTTGATTCTTGGGTAACACAGCTGATTGATCAAAGCATACCAATGATTGAAAAGACATTACAAGTTCTGAACAATGTCAAAATAGCAAAAATAAAGTTGAATCAGACTTTGGAAGCTTTCAAGCAAAGTCTGGATTCACTTGAAAAAGATTTGAAAATTTGGCATGAGATAGATCAAATCAAGTTACAAATTCTATGCAGCAATTCAATATTACCAAGCAGAGAAAAATACATAGAATTTGAAGAACTCATGACAAACAAGTCATTGGTTATTCAAGATCTCATCAAAGATATCCAAGCTACACTAGAAATGAGTGATGAAGTTCAGCAAGACATCCTTTCTAGCTTTGAGAAAATCCCTTGCAGAATATTGAATCATGAAGGAGAATTACTTGCAGCTGATATGGTCACTACAGAAATGACAGCAAATCTTCGTCAAGAGCTGGAATCAGAACAGTTTACTATGGATTCAATTCACAAGTTTGTTAATCATCGAATGATCCTTGATAAAATGCAAACTGTTTATTGTTGGCGTTTAAATTAGCACCTCTGGAGTGCTGATTGTAAACGTTCAGCTATTTCAAATGTTTTGCAACACTTCTTCGTTATTTAAAGAGGAGAAGTCCCTCTCTGCTGGGAGCAATGCGTAAGGAAGGGAAATGTAAACTAAAGTTCCTATCTTTTTATGCTTCAGCGGTAGGACACAAGGGTGCACAAACACAATGCACCGTAGCTAAGCTTTTTCTCTGGTTTCTGCAGATCTCAACTACGACTAATCTAGCTTTTATCTATCCAATACCTTCAAGGTAAATAGAGCATGAGGGTAAAGGAGCGGGAATGGGTTGGTTGGATCACCTGAATTCGCCGTCTCCCGAGAATATGACCGAGGCTCTGAACTCTCGGGTATACACCAAGATAAGGTTGGTACAAGAAAACACTCTTTACGGTAAACTAGATCTGAGACCTGCCAAGGAGGAGGGACTCCTATCCGAGGTATGGGCTAGGAAATAGTTTACGAGAAACAACAATTTTACGATGCCTTGGCCAGCGAGCTTGCTAAGGAGGAGGGGCTCCTATCCGAAGTATAGCTTGGAAGTCAACACATTAAACAACAACGAACGATAACTTGTCAATAACAAATGTCCAAGGAGGAGGGACTCCTATCCGAGGAGGGAAATGAGACAACGAGCTATTAGACACAAGACGTGGACACAACTCAAAAAGATTGACCAAAATGCAAGCGCCTTTTGATATTCTCCTTCAAAGCTTCATCAACGAATTACAAAGGTTGGGAAAGCAAAGGCACGAAATCATGCACAATTACAATCGACCAACAAACTCTCATCCAAGAGTGAACAAGTATCCGCTTTCAAAGCTGTTGGCAACAATGGCGCAGCAATTTTGCATAGCAAGTAAAAGTTAAACAAACAATGAGCCCAAGGCTCTTATTTATAGAACTCAAAGGAGTGGGCAACCCCAAAATCTCCTTGAGTTAATAATGAGTTCTTGCCAATCAATTAGCAAGATTTATTCCTAAAAAGGGGAACAAGCAAAACGGAAAACTACTTCAGCTTAACTGAAAGTAAACAAAGAGTCAACTGGAAACTACTTCAGCTTGATTGAAAGTAAACTAAGGGTGAACTTAATGTGTATCCTCCAAAATAGACATCCACATTTAGTGGAGATCTAAGATCCACAAATCATGGAAGCCAATTAGACATCCTTAATTAGTGGGATCTGACAATGCATGATTTAAGGGATATGGAGTTAACTTGGAAAGGGACATCCAGTTAACTCCAATTACATTTAATGTCATCTTGAGTTGACTTCGAAAGAAGCATCAAGTCAAACTCAAGTATCATAAATGCCACTTGGAGGGTAGGACGTCCTTCCTAGGTGTCTGACACCTCATCATCACTTCCGGTCAACAGCTCCTTGATCTATGTTGACTTCTTCCGTTTTCGGATAGTCACTGTTTTGATGACATGCCATCTCCTCTTCTTGTGCAAGTTGTTGCTCTTGGTAACTTTTGGCGGCTCCATGCTTGGAATCACCTCTTTGCAGCTGGCAAGCCAAGGTGCTTACTACCACGCGGGAGGTGGTAATATTGGTCTTTTTGCTGCAAGATCAATCTTTCTTTCTTCTTCGTCCAGAGTAATTGCTGCAGGTCTCCACTGAGCGGGACATGTATTCTTTTCAAAGATAAAGATCCGTAGACTGCTGATGATGTCCGTTTGCTCTCCAACAATGTGTGTAAGATCTGGTTGGAGAGTTGCTAGTGCAAGGTCTAGTTGTTCAATTGGAGTCCAAGGATGCCAAATTGTCATTCTATGAAGAAGAACTCGCCTGTTGACTGTAAACACGGACGTGTTCAGACAACTTCTGAAAAACCCCTGAAAATAGCGCCCTGCCGAGAAGTATTTTTCCGGAAAAAATCTAGCACATGGGTTTTGTTCGTGCTTCAATGCTGAACAAGCCCAGTTCCTCAGAATTTTGATTCTGAAACTTTTTCGGAAAAACCCCCAAAAATAGGGGCAGCAAGTATACTGATTTTCAGAAATTTGACGAGATGGGTTTCTCAGGAAAATTATGCTGGATCTACCCAGTTGATCTGATCTGATGTAGCCTGCCACCTTTTTGAAATGTGCAAGAAAACCTAAGACAAGAAGAGAGGAAGTAGATAGAAGATGGATTGGAAGTTTTTATCGAACTCTCTGAGAAAATCCGTCTATGAATCTAACCTCAGATTAGCAATCTTCTTCTGCTTCAGATCTGCAAGAAATATCGAAGAACGGATGAAAACCTTGTCCAGATCTGTAAATGGCTTCCTTGAGAGCTTATGGTTGTTCTTGATCATCAACCTGCAATGAAATAATGAAGTGGGATGTCTATACCTTGATTACATAGACTCAAGCCTTAGATCCACAAGTTTGGGGACCTAACTCACGATCAAAAGTGATTTTGGCTTGATCTAAAGTTCAAAAAGGTGATTTCCACTGATTGTGGAGTGTTTTAGCCAAGTTTTGCTCAAAATATCTTGACTTTAGTCAACAACTTGACCTTTGACTTCTTCAAGGTGTCCCTTTTGATTTTTGCAAGTTTTTTATTATTTTCTCTCTTGAACAACCTCAGTTTGATCCTGAATCTGGCTTGATCTGTTGATCCTGAGATGATGCTAACACATTCACTGCTGAGCTGGATTTGACCTGAAGAGGAGTGCCTGGGAGGCATGATGGTAAAAAGCTGAGTTTAGGGCTTCAAAAGAAAGGGTGCCTTTTCCAAGAAAAGGCTCTTTTGCTAATGCCTTGGTGAATTTTCAAACTTCGTTCTTCAGCCTTTTGAAATGACCTCTCGTGCTTTGATCTGGATTTCTCATTGATCAGAGAGTCAGATGATTTTGCTTAATATCTCATCAAGTAGCCAGCTATGTTCTGCCAAAGATGACTGACTTCAGAAAACTTGAAAGTCATTTTAGGGTTCCTTTATTCAAGGGCGCCCCTCATTGAAAAGGGCGCTTTTGTCCTTCAGCATGGTTATCTTCATCTGAAAAGCTGCCTACTTTGATTCTGATTATTTGTTGACTGCCTCATCGAATGACTGTGCTTGCAGTTGCGTTTCCGAGATCTACTTGGGCTGAGAAGGTTATCCTGGGAAGCCTTTTGTCATTTATCAGCATCTGGAGGTCAAAAAGGAAGGGCGCCTTTCTTTTGGAAAGGCTCTTTTTTCTTTAGAACTTCGCCGTTAACTGTGGTTTCCTGATATTTCCTCAACTGCCTCTTTTTGCTTCGTCAACAGCTGCTTGTGATCTATTCCTCAGATGATTTATCTGTTTGTTTCATTGTCGCGCCAACAGGAAAACGTCAAGGATGACTGCCTTGGATGATCTAACAAACTGCATTTGACCCTTAAAGATCATGGGCGCCCCTGCTTGGAAAAGGCTCTTTTCAGCATGTGAACTTGTTTCTCCTTCGTAACGTTTCCAGAGTTAGTCAAATTTCGACCTTTTTCAATTTCAGAAATCTCCTCCGTCTAAGATCACCATTTCTTCATGTCTCACGTTCATCGTGTATGGGTGTTTGGAAAAATGACTAAGGCATTTGACTGCATAGCCTCCTCTTGGTAGCAAGGCGTGCATTCTCCAGACTTAGTCAATTTTCAGCATTTTTCATTTTTGAAAATCCCCTCCATCATAGAGCATCTTTTTAGACCTTTTCCGCCATAGTTGCGTCGTTGAAGCTTTCGAAGGTTAGCTTTCAGCACATGGTACTAGCCAATCTGCCATTAATCGCTGTGGAGCTCCTATCTTTGTTCCTGAAAAATAGAAATAGACCCACCAGAGTAAAACTTATCTTTTGATGATTCTGACTTGACCAATGTGATCATGAAGCCTTTTAATCCTATCAAAATCATTTTCAATCATTTCTGGGAAGGCCTATTTTCGAGGGTTTCCCTGAAAATAGGGGCGTAAAACCTAATTTTCAAATTTTTAGAATTTTGCACGTGTTGCTTGACAGAAACCCACCAAGATTCTATGATTGGTTTGACCTAAAACCGACTTTACATGGCATTTTAACAAGATTTAGCTCAATTTATACAGAATGCCAAAAAAATTAATTTTGGGTACAACATTTATGAAGAGCATAAATTAGCAACGATAAGATATTTTGATGTAATCTTGAAGACTGTTGCGGTTGCTAAGAACACACTAGGCCTCGATCCAGCTGAGTTGCAAGAAATTATCAACAGATTTCAATCTTTCAAAGCTAGGATTGATATAGAATAAAATGTTTTATCTTTATGCATTTTGTTTTCAACAAACTACATGTAAAAACAATTTTTTTAATCGCAAATGTTTCTTTCACTTGCAATTTTGTAAATTGTAATTACATGTAATCAAGTTACAAGTCAAATTACAATAGGACTTGTAATTTAGAATAAGTCAATTGCAAGTAGTTGGTGGTTGAGAGAATTTCTCAAGTTAGTTGGGATCCTCCCACCTTTTTCTCATGACCTCTCTCCTATAAATACTTGAGAGGGTCCTTTGTAAATATTATCTTTTTGGCAAGCAAGAAAACTCTGCAGAATTTTGTACTCATAAAGACTTTGAGCTTTATAGTTATAAGTTTATCTTTTTCAAATAATATTAAAGAGTTGCAGATTTCAGACTTTGTGTTGAAATCCTACTTTGCATCCATTGTGTTCTTATGTCATTTTGGAGCATTGCTTTATGATTATTTGAAGATTGTGGAAGATTGCTAGGGAGAGCTTCAATTGAAATATTTTCAGACTTTGTGCTGTAAATGTTGAAGATTGAATTCATAAGTTAGAAGTTAAGAAGAATTACAAGTCTTTGTGCTCGTAACGATTCCCATTTATAGTAGTTAATAGATACATCATATTTGCAAACTTTGTGTTGTCTTATACTATATATTATCATTAGAATTATCTTTCAAAAGGGTAGATAGGATTGCAGATTTTCAAGACTTTGCGCTTGAGGTTGTTTCCCCGTCTTGAAGGAAGTGACGGAAGTCTTTGAGTTTTCAGGAAACTTCATTTCCTTTCTACTGATTTTATTGCAAGCTGCTGTTATAGTTTATTTAAAAGTCCAGATTACTTTTCCTGTGAAGAGAAAAGAGTTTAATCTTTCCTGAAACAAGAGGAGAAATTATCATTCCACCCATATTTGTTTTTAGTTATTTAGATAGGGGGAGCCTTCCCTTAAATAGGAGAGATTAACTCACACACTGTGTTGAAATCACCATTTTGCCAAACCTCCTAAGTTTACAAAATATTCAACCAACAAGGAGATAAGCACAAAAATCTCAACTTTCTATTTTTGGGAAGATGCCTTAATACTTTTTTCTTCTTTTTCAGCAAAAAGTGGTCAATGTCAATGGCAGAATGTTAAAAGTATAGATTCAAGCTTTAATAGGCAAAAATGGTTTCAAGAGGTAGTAAAATAATGTAAAACTCATCAAAGTCAGGTTTTGTGGTGTTACTATCTGAAAAATGAAAAAATTGAATAAATTTGAAAGGAATTCAAAGTTGTGAGTTAATCATTGGAAGATAAGCATTAATGAACCAAAGCCTCCACCAAAAAGAAAATGGGCACCTTAACTCAATCAAACACCAAAATAACATGTTTTTCTTGCCAAACAAAGTGGAAAACAAAGAAAAAGTAGTGCCCAAGTTAGTATATGGGCTCAAGTGAAGGTTGGATGGAAAATAAAATGGAATAAAGTAGAAAAAACAATGAATTCAACCCTTTATTCAAAGTGATGCCCAAGCTAAGATTGAGGATTAGTTAGAACAAATTAAAGACAAAATCAAAAGATCACCCTTGATTTAGATGGACACTTAAGATGAGAAGCAGAAAAGGAAGAAATTAATATTTTATATTATTTTAAGAGGATGACTATAGAATTGCTTTCAAAGCAATTATTTTAATTTTATTTTTGAAGCTTTAAGAAGGTGCAACTAAAGGTTATAAATATGTGTCATTTACATGAATTGTAATGAGAGTTGACTCCAAGCTTATGCGACATAGATTGTCATTCAAAGTATTGTAAAGTGTCTTTGTGTAAAGAACATGAAGTTGAAGTTTGCTTATGCTGTTGATTTTTCATTCAAGTTAGAAGACTATGCTGTAATCGTGGAAGTTGAAAGCCAAGTAATAAAGCAAGTACATGTTAACTTTGTGTAGCATTGATTTTCAATCTTGTAGAGTGACTCTGGATGCTTCGTAGTAATTACTTAATTTCATCTTTTTTTCGTCACTACAGTCATAAGTGTGATGTTTTGTTATTCAATCAAAATCAATTGTTAATGTCTAATTGATGATCTTTGTTTTAATCATCAATTAACATTGTTCAATGCATATTATAGTTTAGTTGTTAAAATTGGAAATTTGTTGGTGAGAATAGTAGTTCTTTAAAGTCTCATTCTCTAATCTTTGAGATCAAAAGTAGATAGGTCAAGTTTTCCTAATCATTTTATCCTTGTGCAAAACCCTCAAGAATAGATTATACAATGTTCATATTAGCAAGTTTGTTTCCATTCTAGATTTTAGAGTAAATTAAATTAGGGAGCTTCCCTAGTGAATTTGAAGAGAGGATTTCCTCATCTACTATTCTATTTTGTGTTGTCATGAAAGTGGCAAATCAAAAAGTGAACATTGCTTTAATTTTTTGATCATGGAGTCCATGCCATTATATATTTCTTCCAAACACGATCAATTTGTATCAACAAACTTGATGTTACTCATGACGGGCTTAGTGAAACTCAAGATATAAATGTCATGAACTCATCAATCATCATCCAAGATCAATAATATGACCTTTTGGGCCCTCTATGAATTTTCTTGCCTTTAATACCTCTTGCACCTTCACAAGTTGTCTCAAGATGGTTATGTGTGATGGGAATTTAGCCTCAACCACCTAATGTAGTGTAAAGAATAACAAATTAAAGTAAAAAAAATTGATATGTATTAAATTTGTAGTTAAATATTATTGCAAACTTGAGGTACTTTTGAAAAAGAATTCAAATTTCATAAACTTGCCTTTTATAGCTCGAACTTGAAGGAGGACCTAAAGATGACTTGTGACATATGATGATTTGGCACAAACATCTTAGTCTTCTTGTCCTTGGTGCACATTTCTTTCACCCACTTTATGTTTGTGCCAATTTGCTGCATCATTGAGTTGAGGGAATGGAAGGTACATGGTTTCAAAAAAATGTGCTCATATGTTGCTTAGACCAATAAACCCATTACCCTACAATTTTCACATTTGTTTGTTATGACATGGACAATGTTTTCAACAATCACCATCTTTATCACCTCTATGAAGATTTTAGCAATGAAGTTTGCATCCTTCACTTGCCCCTCACAATCAACTAGATTCAAAAACATTGACCCTTAGGACATGCTGCAATGACATTAAGGATAACTTTTACATTCACACAATCCATTAAAAATGGATATTTTTGTTTCGAATCATAAATTTGTAGTTGGTTGTAGTGATGTCTCTACAAAGTGTTATTCTTTTGCTAATAAGGTGGTGTGTATCTTCTCATACCCAATATTTGTGTAACTTGAGGGTGTTTGAGTGATTGCCATCACCATTCCTACCAATATGGTGATTTCAATAGGTTGAAAGGAAGATCATTAGTGAAAATGCAATGCATTGTGTTCATTTGTAATGTCCCTTACTCTAAAATGCTTTATGCAATGGGTCTCTTTTGTAGGAGAGTGATCATCTTGGGAAGATGGTGGCACAAAGAAAGGATGTGGTATAGAGATGTCCATGTAGGTGGCTTGCATGATTCTTTCTTCGATAAAGGAGGACTGCGATGTCCCATTTTTAGAATTACAGACATGGAAAAGATCTTTAGCATATTCCCTTTTCTTGTAGGCTAAAGAATAGAGCAAGGGAAATAAAATAATAATATTTTAAGTGGACCCAATCACTTATTTTCAAAGAGGCCAATTAAATATTATTTTTGGTCCAATGTAATGTTTAAAAGTGTTTTTAACACTTTATTCAAAATTTAGTTCAAAAAGGGGCCTTTGGATGTAATTTAAAAGTTTATTTAAATAATTGGAGGGAAAAAATAAAATAAAAGGTCTGAATTAAAGTGCTTATAAAAGAGAAGTTGAGAATCGCATCAAATGATTTATTATCCTTTATGATAGTTTTCCAATTTGAATTTTAAATTTGCATTCAAGAATGAAAACCCTTGGTTGGCAATTACTAGAGGACAAAAACTCTCTTGTAATCTCATTGGATTTGAGGACAAAAAATTTCATCTCCATTTGGGCGATTCTATCCAAGGATTGCAATTGTGCTTCAGCTGGAGAATGATTTAGATGTGCAAGAGAATTCCATATTAACGACATTATTGAGAATTGGAGAGTATAGTTGAAAAACTCGCAAAGCCTGGAAAATACAGTATGGAAAAAACTCTACAAAAATTCGGAAAAAACTTGGCAAAAACTCGACAACTTAAAAAATTGCTTAAGCTTCATTAAAAACACTTTTTTTTTGCAAAATTCAATGATAAGATGCATCTACTGAGTCAATAAAATGAGTACATAGAAGAAACAAGCTGAGTCTAGTTATATTTGATTGATTTGAAAGAAAATTAGATACAAAATCGCATCCCCATGTGGAATGCTCAATACACTGATACTGATAGTCTGAAACAAAATGAAAATAGCAAATTGTTTTTGTAAAACTGAAAGTAAATACAATATTAATATATTTCAGCTTTTACAAATTCGCATCTTCCTCTTCCCATGTCTAGTACTTCTCAGTACGGGAGAGGATGTAGTCGTAGGCATCTGCTATGGCTGCTCAACCTCGATCCTAGATGTAGATCCTACTATTGGTGGCTCTAGCACTGCCAATGTCTCCTCCTCAAGATCATCCTCAATGTCATCCAATGAGAATGCAAATCCACCCCCCTCCTCCATTGCATGTCGCTCAAAGTCATAGATCTCATCCTTGGAAAACAATGGAGGTTGCTCATCTTGCCCTATCCAATCATTGTATGGATCTATCTCATCCAAATCAATTGGATCATCTGATATTTCCTTAACCTGTTTTTTGTGCAGCCGAAGAGTATATTGCACATATACAAGGTCATTCAGGCGTTTTTGAGCTAGTTTGTTCCTTTTCTTTGTGTGGATGGCCTCAAACAAGCTCCAATTGCGCTCACAATTGGACGAACTACAAGGCTATGATAAGACACTGAGGGCAAATTGTTGGAGATGTGGGGTATTTCCACCCCAATTTGACCACCAAACATCTACAAAAAACAAATTAAGAGTTAGAAGAGAACTTAGAAACTTAGAAAGGAAAGTCAAAAGTCAAAAGTTGAAAACATATTTTATCAAATTATCAATATTTGTAACTTGTAAATTTCAAATTTTATACCTAGTGGCTGATTGTGTATTGCTCTCTTTGCTAGCTCTAAAGACTCTATAACTTTGGATTTCATTAACAATGAGGTCTCCCGCATCAAGGTTAGGTGACATCCTCTGAATGCACTTCATGAGGCCGTCCATAACCTCTCCAATAGGATTTGAGTAGGTGCTTGAATGGAAGAAATGAGGGTTCAAGAAGTAACCTGCTGCATGGAGGGGTTGGTGGAGTTGATGGTTCCACCTCCTGTCAATAATCTCCCAAATGGGATCAAATTTGAGGTTGTCCCCTTTATAATAATTTCTTATAGCCTCCTTGGCCCTATCCATGGCCTCATAAAGATATCCCATTGGGATTTTATCTCCATCCACCAAGCGGAGCACTCTAACCAAGGGCTCCGACACCTACAAATTACAATATAAAAATGCAAAAAGATTAGAGTTTCAAATTTACAATGAAAGACATTAAAAAATTTATTCAATTTGAATTCAATTTCAAAGTTTTGAAATTGAAGTTACCTTCACAATCTCTGCTGCCCTTTGTGCAAATTGGGCATCAAACACAATTTTTGACACCTTATCTCCTTCCGGCTTCTTCGAATAGGTTGAGTCCATCCATGGTTGACTCACAAACATTTGTTTTAAAGCCGTCAAAGAACTAAGAATGCTTTGCAACGTTAAGAAAATCGTTGCAAACCTTGTGACACCTAGCCTCACCAATTCTTTCCCATGGGTGTGCTCCCTCATCAAACGAAGAACTCAACGGTGATTGTAGATATATTTAGTGATCCTCCTCGCGTCCTCTACAACTGGTGTGACCCAATCTAGTTTTCCTATGTCCTCCAAAAGAAGGTCAAGGACATGGGTTGCACATGGTGTCCAAAAAATTGAGGGGTGTCTATCTTGGAGGAGTCTTCCTACTGCCACATATGCTGCTGCATTATCAGTTATGATTTGCACAACATTTGCAATCCCCACCTCCATGCAAACTTCCTCCAACATCTTAGCCAATTTTTTTACACTTTTTACAATGTGGGAGGCATCAATTGATTTTAAGAATACCACCTCTTCTTTGCATGCAACCAAGAAATTAATGATGGTACGGTTTTTTCCATCCGTCCACCCATCAGAAAGAATAGAGCAGCCATATTTTTGCCATTTTTTGTTTTGCTTCTCTACTGCTGCCCTTGCCCTTTCAATTGCATTAGCAAGCAACTTACAAGTACAAAGTAAAATTAAGTACACAATTTTAATTTGTAAACGAAAAAATAGCTTAAATTCATCATAAATTAAACTTAAAAGACATAAATTAAAGAACATAAACTAACCTCCCACTCAAGTCCGTGCAAGAAGACGCCTTGTAGCCTTTTCTTGCAACTATCAATGTGGTGACCAAATTCTGCTAGTAAGGAGAACTCGCCACATTGAAAGGGATATTGTTAAAATACCAAAAATTTGCACAAGCAATGTCTGCTTGCTCATGTGCCTCCCTATTCCATCCAGTGGCCTCTAAGGAAGGTTGTGCACCAGGTGTGTTTTTAGGCACAAAATAACTATCCAACCATGTAGGTCCTACAACTGCCCCCGCCCCTAGTGCTCTACTAGAGTGTCATGTCCCCTTCTCAGTGACATCTCTCAGAGGACAGGATTGGCCTATCACATGACCCTCGTAGGCCGATAGACTGGATAGAGGGTCACTTCGGAGCTTGGCTCAGCTTCAGTCAGCAAGGATTGATCAGTTGTCTTTCGTTCTGGCTCAATCGGAGACTATTTGCAGAATTGCTATTTTTAGCAGTTCCTGGCAGGCAGTGTGGGACCACTGCTATTTTTAGCAGTATGGCTGTGGCGGCATCAGGAATCACTTCAGAGTTCGTCAGCATCAGATGGATCAGTCATCGGGTTAGAAACGAGGAAGATATTAATGTTTGATCGTATTGATTAAATATTAATTAATTAATGTTTATAATATAAAGTTATAATTTTAAATTACAACTTAAGTGTTTTCCTTGAAGGGTGCGCCCAACATCAGAAGGGGCCAAAAAGTGATTATTAAAGTATTTAAAATATTCAGCTGAGGACTATTGAAATATTAAAATATTAAAACATGAATATTTTAATGAAACCCTATTTTCAAGCAAATCGCACTTTTCAGCCTATTAGTGGATTTTTGCCTGGGGAATTGGCATTATGTGATTATTGAGTTGAAACTGATCAATTTTTGGTCTGAGCCTGAGACTCTAGGGTTTCGTGTTCGATTGCCTTGGGGAACGAGCCATCTCCAACGGAAAGCAATTCAGAGAGTGTGCAATATCACTTGATCTATTGCCTACAGAGGTTTTCTTATTCAGAGAAAACTACAGAGCTTCAGAGGAATTTATATCTTCAGTTATTATCAGTTGTTTGCATCCAGATATCATCTATTACCTTGGGCGCACCATTTACAGAGGGTTATACATTGAATTTGGTGAAGGCCGTACAAATTGATTGCTGGTCTGACAGGCCGTACTTGCACAGCAGGCCGTACTTCTCTTCTAAACACGTGTTTCATTCATCTGGGTGAAACGCCTATCACACTGGTTCCAGAATACCTTCCTTGGAGGCGCTAACTTGCTGGGAGTCTTCAGAGATCATCATTTTGAAGGAGAAGAGCATTCATTAATTGGGCCGTACAGATCTGTACTTCTGTACCAGCAAAATACCAGGTTTTTAAAATCTTGAAAATTCTTCATTTTATACATTGCATGCATCTGGGTATCATTGTAATCAATAGAGAAGTTGAATAAAGGATACTGGCATTGATATTGTTGCATTTCCAGAGCTATTTGATTTTTAGTAAATTTATTTCCATTTATTGTCAAAATCGTACCTTTCATCTTGGCATCAAAAAACACAAAAAAATTGCAAAAACCTAAAAACGTCAGGAAAACATAAAACTTCAGTCAGATTTCGTATCAAGGGGAAACAGGGGTTTCTACATAGAGGAAGATGAAGGGATGGAGGCCGAGGTGCTAATGGGTTGCCTTGACCTTCGCACACATGGGCCACGAAGAGAGCCCACTATCTCTTGAGTAACATAATAATCATCATCCGACTCAATTGGAGCACCTTGAGAAGAGGCAATGGTTGCTTGCATTGCTGCTCTTACCTTCTCTCTTTGCACTTTTTTTTCTTCTGCAACTGAAAGTATGGCATTCATATGTCTTTTTATTTCTTCTGTTGTTTGAGGACATTCCTTAGCATCACGTTGACGGATGCCTGCAAGGTGGTACTTAAGGCGATTGATGCCTCCATGATATATTTTTTTACATTCAATGCAATATACTATGCTAGGTATGGGTCCTAGATAAACATATTTCCAGGAAGGATCTCTAGCTCCTGGAGGACGAGTGCCTACAAATCCCACAGGCATGGATGGGACAAAGCCTGAGGCAGAAGCGGGTTCAGAAGCCATTATCAATTAATTATTAACCTACACAAAGTGAAAGTCAAAGCACAACTTGTTAGTTTTTGATAGAAATTTTAAAAACAAGCTGAATTAGATTAAATCAAAAGAGATTACTTTAAGTTTAAATTACTAAAAATCTATAACTAGATTCTAAACATTTTCATAACAAAAAAATTGGATTTTGAAAAAAAATAATTAGGGTTTCAAAAAAATGTGAAAAAATGTAAAAAATCTGAAAATTACTTCAAACTAGTAAAAAATTAAGCTAATCTAAGATTGTAAACATGTTATTCAACAAAAAAGAGGATTCAAAACAAAACAAAAAAAACTAGGGTTTAAAGAAAATTTCAAAAAAATGAAAAAATCAACAAAATATGTAAAAAAATCTTGTTTTGATGAATCTAAATGCATTTAAATCATTTTCACACTACATTCAGATGATTTTTAAACATAGAACCAACAAGAATGAAGAAAAAAATTTAAAAAAAGAAAGAATAAGAAAAATAAGAAAACTTACCTGGAAATCTAATTTTCCTTCTAAATTCGATGTAAAATCCCTTCAAATCTTGTCTTTTGGATGCAAAATCGCTGCAAATGAGTGTACAATGCCTTGGAGAGGTTTTTCGCTGAGTGTGAGAAGAGAATGAATGAAAAAAAACAAGTTAAAATCGCTTTTAAGCGGCTGCCTGGGCGTCCTCAAAGTCACGTGGGTTTTTTTCAAACACTCGCTGTACATTCTAGAAAAACTCGCCAAAAGTATGGCGAGTTTTTCCAGAATGTACATCAAGTTTTCCAAGTGTACAATTGCTTGGAAAACTCGCCAACCAAAAAAACTCGTGAGTTTTTGTTAACTCGCCGAGTTTTTGGCAAGTCTTGCAACTATGATTGAGAGTGTGAATTCATTTATATATTGCTGGTTTTTCAATATTTATGATTATATCAGTTGTTTGTGTAAGAATTTGATATCAATTTACTAGATTGATATTCAACATACTATTTGCCGTTATAACGACAAATACGATTGTTGTTTGAATTATTTTATCAGCACATCAAAGCTTCCATACACTAGATGGAGAGTCTATGCCTTATATGCCAGCCACAAACCCCTAATCAGCTGCCGTACAAAGTCAAGGTCCACCACTTCATTGTCTAGGCTGCTATGATTCATATTAGACAGCCCCACCATATTTATAACCGGTTGCAGCATGTCATGAGGTCCTCAAGCCTGCCTGCCTGCCTTACCTCTTCGCTGGCAGCCAACAAGTATGCAAATATCATTTGTAAGTTAGTCTTTGAGTAGTATTTGGTTTTTGGAGATGCTAATATTTAATATTTCCAGCATCTTTTGAATAATATATAGTATGCTTAGTGAACATTTTGGGTATTTGTTGGTAATTTTGGTAAATTGTTGATATTTATAAATAAAAAGTATTGTACTATTTTAATTTTAAAAATATAAGATTACATATCATATTGTTTAGCTGATATTTGGGAAGTTTAAGTAATGTTTAATATGTTGAATATTATTGTTAGTAATTAAAATTCTGATTTCTCTGTCATAAGGAAATATGCTAGGAATTTGCTAATTATTTCTGATAATCAGCATTGAAGGTTAATATTGTTGTCGCATTAATTTGCTTTTGATTAAATTCTGAAATAAATCAAGAGTGATTAACTTATGCCTATTTAATTAATAGTTGTTTGAATTAAATTCTAGGTTACAGTTTAGTTTAAGTTATTGGTTTTGGTACTAGTTTGGGTTTGGGTTCGGGGGTTCAGTTTGAAGGTTCGGTCAAAAAAAAAAATTGGGGTTGGGTTCATTCATACAAGAACATATAAAAATTCAGAAATATATACATATTTGCAGTAGTAATTAAGTTCAAAATACTGCACATATCATCATATATTATATAATAAACAAAACCACCATAAAAATAAAAAATATTACAATGTCAATTAGTCAAACTCGAATGTCATGATAGATATTATATATTAAAATTAAAAAATAATAATGTCAAGCATCAATAATCAACCATCAATGATCAAGCATCATCATATGAGTCTTAAAAAAAATCATTATCACCATCCATATTAAATGATGTAGGTATTGGTAAATTAGAAGAACCACAAACAATGCCATTGGCATTGGCATTAGCACTAGCAAATACATAGTTGGATAAACCATATTATCCAAACATAATAATAGCCATTGTACACTAACTACATCATCCCCCCAAAGAGAAAAAGTCGTCTTCTAGAGAACAAGGAAAACAAGTAAGCTATCATGCCCCATCAAAATGCCCAAATCACTGCATATTAAATCATTGACTAGGCGATATCATAAAAACCAATGCAAGGAGGTGCTAGCAATATTCATAAGGGAGCGCCAGCGAAAGAGTTTAATTAAAATTAAATCATATTTTCCAAGGGTAGTGATGGTGAAAGGTGGTGACCCTTTCACCCATAAGGTATAAACGAAGGATCATTCCATGAGAAGAAGGGAGGAAGAAAACAATTATGAATAAATATTATGTGACTTCTAATGTGAAAGATTGTGACTCCTAATGTAAAAGGTTGTGACTCCAAATATGAAAGGTTGTGACTCCCTCAATACTAGATATAAAAGGGAGATCATTTCCTTGTGGAGAAATCATCAATGGGGAATGAATCAATCAATCAATTTGGAAATAAATTATTATTCACAAAAGGCAGCAATGAAGGGCGGTGACTCATTTATTGTGAAGGGTAGTGACTACTTCAAGAAATGGATATAAAGGGTAAATCAGTTCATTGAAATTCAATCAGGAATCATCACTCATCTATCCATCAAGAAATCAAGCAATCAAAATATCAAAAAGATCAATCAAGCAAACAGCACTAAGTCTATCAATATTCAATACATCAAGCAATCAGTCTTGAATTTGAGGAAGTGTCTTGCAAATAGGGAGCACAAAAACCCTTCCAAGTTCAGGAGAGATTAAGGACGAAACCCTTATTTCTCTTATCAAGTTGGACGAAAATCCAAATCTTGATCAAGGAGGATGAAAACCCTTCAGTACTCTTGGCAAGTTAAGGACGAAAACCTCTAATTCAACAGATTTGAAAGCACTTCCAAAGAATTTCAAGATATGATTTATTTTCAGACTTATTTTATGAATTATTAATCTTAATATTATAATAAATTCATAATATTTGACAAAGCCATTATCATCATAGTTTGAAGGAGAATTATTGCAGAAAATCGAGATAAGTTTTATTTTCAGAATTATCGCATAAGTTATAAATCTAAATATTATAATAAAATTTCATCATTTTAGATAAAGTTATACTTATAAATATAATACAATTTTCATTTTTATGTGGAATTACTGTTTCAGGGCAAAAAGCAGGAATGTTCTAGAAAGGGACATTACATAAGCATCAAGTAACATTAGGGGAGATTGTCCAATCTGATAATGATATTGTAGACGAAGACTTGTAGGAAAATTTGGAAGCATAGTTTGCAAACTCAAACTTAGAGAGTACTTGGCAAATCAAATAAGTTCAGTGGTGGTCCAGGGGCCTGTTTTTGACCTTTTAGTCAAACTTAGAATTAATATATATATATATATATATATTTTAAAACCAAGAAAATTTGCTGCCTGGGCGTTGGCCCCCACCAAATTCGCTATAGATACGCTTGGGTTTGTCCTAGACAAACCCACAAGTCTCCAACGGGACCTTGGATGGCCCCCAGGGCAGACTAGATCCAGACCTGTACCTGAGCCAAACCGAAATTGAACCTGCGGGCTAGTACCAACGAACTGGTAACATAGGATTTATTTATAATTTGTTCATTTCATTTTCAGTTTAGATAATCAGAAAACACAAAAAATATATATTTTTTCTAGAATTCATACTTTAGTTTCAGCTGTATATCAACAAAAGATATTATAAAATTGCGTATTGTTTAGGATCTGACTTGGGGATAGTACAATGAGATCATAATTTTTCTCACAATATCAACTTCTTGTTCTTTGATATATGAGAGAATTTGCTACTTTGGCAACTCTTATTCGTTTAATCTTGGACAAACTCTAACTTCTTGGCTTGTCATAGCACATAGGTGAGCTTTCAGTCAACCATATGAACTCTTATAATTGTTGTGGCATTGATTACAGTGCCAAAGAAAACCCCACCTCTAAGAAGTCACTCAATCATAGTAACATATTGCCATAGAGATGATGCTCAATCAAATATGAACAACCTATCTGTCCATTTGCCCACTGAACTAGAACTAGTAGCAGCCATTTTGTATAAATTCTTGTTAGAAGGAAAATATTTTTTTTTCAAAATCTAGCCTTAGGGTAAGTTAACTTGGAAGAAAGGAAAATGAAAAAACAAAAAGCCCTAAATACATCTAAATGTAATTAAAATGATAAAAATTTAAAAAACATTCAAAATATTTAAAAAGAAAACTAGAAAGCTTGGAAAAAATCTGAAAAAAACATAGAAAATTTTGAAAAAACTTGAAAATAACCCAAAACAAACTTACATTTTGATTGATAAATCTTCTTGATGCAAGTTAGTTATTCACTGTAGCACTTAGCAAACACACTTTATGCTTTTGCAAATTTTCAGTCCCCCCAAGAAAACCAAAAATATCAAGCATGAGCAATGGAAAATGGAAAGTTGGAATTCTAGTAGATGTTTTGTGTTTATCAAATTAGGATTTTGAGTTAGTTTAAGTCAAATTAGGGTTTTAAAATTCAATTTTATGTTGCTTTAACACATAAAAATGTTTTTGGGCCTAGTGGCCTACATGTCCCTTTGGTTTCTCTTGGATTTGCCCGAGGTACACAAAATGTACCCCTCGTGTACATTTGAGATGTACTTGGACAACATGGATTGGATCCAAACTTGTTCAAGCCAGGTATGAGTGCCATACCCAATGAACCCAACAACTTAGATCATATGTTCCATGGCATTTCAAGGACAATGGTGGGGGGATGACAGGGGACGTGTTTTGGGATGGAAATTCGAGGGACGTTTTTTTGGGACAGTAGGGGGACAGAAATATATGAATTCACACACACACACACACACACACACACACACATATACATGTATATATTCATGTATGTTATGGAACTAGGTTGTTGGTGGAAAAAGTCCTCAAGAAGTTGTCTAGGCCACATTGCTTCACATGTTATAGCAACTACGTTGTACTTAGCTTCAATGGATGATAATACAACATTAGGTTGCTTCTTACAACTCTATGAAACAATGGTAGATCTAATATTGAAGCATCAATCAAATTGTGTTGATTTCCTAGAGTCTACGCAACCTACCTAATCTAAATATTAAAAAATAGCAAGTTTAGAATCTTCATTCATTGAATAATCCTTTCCAAAGTTTTATGCTCGTTGAATATATCTCAAAATTCACTTTGTAGCTAACCAATGATTTTTTTTTGAATGATTAATAAATTCTCCTATCTTACAGTCTCAATTTCTTATGCACTAATAACATTGCAAAGTATGAAGCCCTTATTGCTGGCTTGTGTGTTGCATTGTCTCTCAATCTTCAACACCTTCGTATTTTCAAGGACTCGCAATTAAAATTTTCAACTTTTGATTTCACCTTTACATTAAGAGCTTAAGTTGAGGCTATGAATTTTAATATAGAGCTAATATCTATAGTTTTCATTAAAATTATAGCCCAATATGATGCATATAACTCTTTTACTAAGGGCATGACCCTAGGTAGCTACTTATGAATCTTGTGAGACAATTCAAACACAATGACTGACTACCCCTCCAAAAATGGAACACTTGTTAACTCACATGACAATTGTTATAGTGAGTGGCAAGCGTGTATGCAAGAGGTCTCTCACAAAGTGAATTTAAAAGCTTGATTTATCAATCATTCAAAAAAAAATTCATTGGCTAGCTACAAAGTGAATTTTGAGATATTTTCGGCAAACATAAAACTTTGGAAAGGATTATTCAATGAATGAAGATTTTAAACTTGCTATTTTTTTATATTTAGATTAAGTAGGTTGCATAGACTCTAGGAAATCAATGCAATTTGATTGATGCTTCAATATTTGATCTACTATTGTTTCATAGAGTTGTAAGAAGCAACCTAATGTTGTATTATCATCCACATTGAAGCTAAGTACAAAGTAGTTGCTGGAACATGTGAAGCAATGTGGCCCAAACAACTTCTTGAGGATTTTTGCCACCAACAACCTTATCCCCCTACTATTTAAAACATTATGAATTTTTTTTTTTATATATATATATATAGAGAGAGAGAGAGAGATACTTAAATTTCTACAAGTACAACCTTAGTTTATAAGTTTATACTAGTAGTATAAGAGCAATAACAGTAGTATAATAGTAGAATTTGTGTCACTATTTGGTTGAAGTTGTGGTTTGTCCAATGGAATCATGATTGCAACTCCTAATCAATCTACCTAACATCTTTAGGATCGACATCCAAACATGTTGTTGGAGTCTATCGATACCTAGTAGTTTGCCAATCCTAAAGTCTCAAGGCACTATGAATTGCAACTAGCTTTTCTGCGCTCTTGGAGGTGAGCTTGTTCCTCTTGATTGAGTGGATGAAACCATAGGTGGACTAACCAATTCCTCTCTACAATGGAGGAACTAGCAATTTGTGAGAGTAGACGAATAACAAGTTTTCTCAACTCTGGTGTGTCCTAACCATGAAATTTCTACCATCCAATGGGGTTTTTGTGTGCCGTAGTGACTCTATCCATCCTAGCCTCTAGGTTGTTGAATGTAGGACCCTGAAGATTGGAAAATTGAAGCCACTTCTCTCGAAATATGGTTGCCTCCTCATTGCTATACGTATTACAAAGCGCCTTCATAAATTCCTCTATTTCCTCATTATCTTCAAAAGAATTCAACTAGCTCTAGGTGCATACCATTTGGGATTAAGAGCATAGTGTAATATCCCTTGCTGATATAGATGTGAAAAATGAAGTTCTTGCACTCAAGGAATATTGTCAAACACTTCTGTTGTAAACTTTATGCTTGCTGGTCTGTGGTTTCAGTTTGATGTACTTGCTTTGAATTTGGATTTTCAATTAATGCAAATGCTTGAAATGAATGCTAAAATGTCTCAACTACAAATATACCATGAAATGCAAGTGTTTTTTATAATTTTCAAGTGCAATAGATGACTTAATCTAATGCAATTCAACACCACGAATTCCTTGCTTCATTTTAGGAGCCTTACCACGAATTCTTTGCTTCATTTGATCAACACATTATCAAATGTCTCATAAATTTCTAAGACTAGGAGAGGCTATATTCGCATACCTGATTACCCCCACAATAGGTGATATGATAGATCAAATATATCTGCAAGTAACATTTAAAACTTATGGCATCAACACTATTAATAATGTAAATTAAAATTTAAAAATAAAAACTAAAACAAAGTAGAAACTCAAAGATATTAATTATTAAATAAAATTTTCTTACCTAATATTGGACCACCAAGTGTTGTTAAGCACCTTTTCTCTCACCATCTTCCCTTCTTTTGTCTTTAGTTGAGCCCACTTTTCCCACTCTCCACAAACCACCATGGATTGTAGAGCATCTTGCACCTCCAACATCCTCTCCAACAAAATAAAATAGCTAGCACATCTAATCTCAACTAGTTTGAGGAATTCTTTCACTGAATAAGATTGGAATAGTGCAAGTGAAGTGTGATGCTCACATACAAACATTTGTATGTCTCTAGCTTCGACCACTATTATCTTCACCCAATCTATTTTGCCATTGTTTTTCAAAGCATGTACATAGCATAGAGTCCAAAAAATATATTTGTAAGCGCTCTCAACCATCAAACCAACTAACTTACAAACATGAGATGAATCTGTCACAACTTGCATAACATTAGAAGACCCAACCTCCTCTATGGCCTCTTTCAAAATGGAAAACTAGTAATCAACATTCTTATGATTCCCAGAGCAATCAATAGCTCTAAGAAAGTATGAACTAGCAAGACATGTAACAATAATATTAATGAGCGGCCGATGTCAAATATCAGTCCACCCATCCATGACGATGGAACTAGTCCTCATCCATGTTTTTCTCATCTCCTCCATTAATATGTTCACCTTTCAACATTGTTTGTCGAGGAGGGAGCTATGCAATCTATGTTCTTTTGGAGGAACCTAAGAGGGTCCAACTGTCATTGCATCTCTCAACATACTTTTGAAATAAGGCCTTGGCAAATGAAATAGGATAGCATGGGCATAAAAAACTTTGGTCACTGAATCATCGGCCTGCTCACATTTTTGTGAATTCATTAACCCTATCTTTGTTTTTTTTCCACCTATAGTAGAAATGGCCTTCCTCTTCTATCTATCACAACTCTCTCTGACTAATACATCGGAATAATCATCATAGATTGCAATGCTTTGGATGAATGTTTCTTACTCATAGTAGTATTAGTAATTTTTTTCTCTCTCCAACCAACCTTGCCATTTTAACTTCTTGTTTCAATGTTATAGTGTAATGTCCCCATTTTGGCCATACGCTCTTCTTTGATTCATCAGTCTATTCCGGAACCCGTAGACTGGAATGAGGTGAAATTAGGGTTTCTTGGCTTGGAGTTTTGTGGCATTTCATGTTATTTACTATTTTTAGTAAATGCTAGTTGTGGCAGTTGCAGTTGTCCATTCTTAGTCCTTCTCAGTTGGAGCAGTTGTTATTATATTGGCTTGGTCTTCAGAGAGCTTTTTTTGGTGAAAAATATTTAATTAAAGGCATTATGTTTTAATTCACTGTTGACACCCCCTTGGCCTAAGGAGATAACTTAAGTTGTTTTTAAAAGTGGGGCCATGAAGGGTATGCCTTCATAAAGAGCTTTATTAATTTTATTAAGAACTTTATTCCTTGAGCAAAAGTGGACGCCACTTTTATATTATTTGAATAAAGTGAAATTCTTGGAGGCTTTTGGGACGCCACTTGAGAAGTTGATTGGTCTTTGGGAATGGGAAAGGTCTCTTGTGTCTTTTGAGCTGCTTCTCAGGCAATTGAAGAGTTTTGGTGAGCTCTTATTTATTGAAGGCTTTTGCTCCAGCATTGGATCCATGAAAATTATGCTAAAGTTATGCTGTCGAAATGACAATTGACATATTGCTTCGAGGAAGTCTACCTCCTAGCCTCTTATCCAATTTCGTGTTTGCAATATAACACCTAGTTGGCTACATTGCTGCTTCTCAACTTCAGACTAGCAGATTGAGCATCAAAGATTGAAGAATTTTGGAGATTTTGGTAATTTTGGTTTGCTGTTTCATCAACTGCTGAAAGTGATTTTTATTCATGGCTTATTTTCCAGCTTGAATTTCGTTCTGGGTATTTAACCAATCTGTTTGCTGACCTTGGGCGACCATTCATGCAAGTTTTGAGATTTTAATTTGAAGTGTCTGATTTTTAAATAAAATCGCCCCTCCCAAGAGGGCCGTACCATCTCATGTGCATTGGGAATTGTGCAAGTAAAAAAATAAGTTGGAGTTGCTGCTGTTTGGTGCTTGGTTTTTGGGCGCCTACCTCTTGAGAAACATTTGCAAAAGATTTCAGTCAATTCGGAGGTGAAACGAGTGAGTTATGAATATTTTACTGTTTCCCAGTCTGCTGTTATAATTTCCAGAATTCTGATTTTTATATCAGACTGTTGCAATTTCCAGTTTTTTGGCTTATACTTCAGTATTTGAGTGTTATATCATTGTAGAAGTTCATTCTTGTATCTAAGGTTCATTCCTTATCAATTGTACTTAGTAATTTGCAGAGTTTAATTTGTAAGGTTGAGATTAAGCATTACTAATCCAACCATTTCTTTCATTTCTGCAATTTACTTTCTGTTTATCATTAAATTACCCCTGGATGGTTTACCGCCAGTGTGGACAATCTATTTGTAACACTCTTATACCCACTTCATAGTGGTGAATCCCCACAGCTCTGTGGATGCCCGCCGCAGCGGATGAATTGTGCTTAATTGTAATTCTCCCCCCACTGTTTGGTGGTAGTGAGGAAATGTTTTCTATGGCTGGTTATCCGCCTAACAGTTTATAATTTCAATTTTCTAGACTCCGTCATATGTTAGCACCTCGCCCTCAGTGGGATCTTGAGTGCACATTCTTGACGTTGAGTAGTTCTTCAATTCAAGTTCAGTTTCTTCCATTCAAGTTCAGTTTTCAGTTTGAGGCTAACGCTAATCCAATCATCTATTGCTGGTTATTTTGTGTTACTTCTTCGAAAAAATTGGTTAGCATATTTCAGTGGTATCAGAGCAGAAGATCCTGCCATCCTGTGGCAAATTTGCAGTTGTGTATGATGAGTGATAGAGATCTCCGGTACTACACCGATAGTCAGAGCAGATTTTAGTTCAGCTCCTTGGGGTATCCAGAAGTTGGCAATTAGGCATGGCTAATGAAGAAGAAATGAAGTTGGCAGAGACTCTCTTTATGGCTGGAAAGAGACTTGGTAAAAAATTTCAGTCAAGAGAAGATGAACAAAACATTCTTCATTTGTTAGAACAATGTTTGAGACAAGTGAAGCAATCACCTTCAGAGAAAATGGAGTTGGCACTAGCTCCTACAGTGAATTTTTTGAATCAGCCCTATTGGTTGGGGCATCCTGATGAAGAAACCAAGCTACTGATTTCTTCCTGTTTCATGGAGATAATAAGAATTGTAATTCCCCAATTGCCCTATGATGTCGAAACTATGAAGACCATATTAAATATGTTAGTGGAAAGTTTTCAAGACCTTGATGAAATTGATAGCAATCAGTACTCCAGAAGAGCTACTATATTGAAGATGTTTTCTGAACTCAAAACAAGTATTTTGCTGGTTGAATTGGGTATGCAAGATCAAATATATTATTTGATCCATTACCTCTTCATTTCAACTTGGAGTGAACAAGAAGAGGATGTAGTTGCAGCAATGAGAAACATTTTAATTTTAACTATCAATGAGATGGATGACATTCCAAAATCCGTCTTAACTTATCTATTAAACATTCATGAACAAGAAGGAAATAATTCCTCTACTGCTGGTATGTTGATCAGAGATTTGTTCATTCAGTGTGATAGAAAATTGAAGCCACACTTGAGGAAGATAGAGCAGAAAAATGAGGTAGTCATTAATGCAGAAGTCAGAAATAAAACGTTGTTTCTCAATGATTGTAAGGCTGTTTCTCAAGAAGTACCTATTGATATGCAGTTGTCCGCACATGCTAAGGGTGAGTGCAGGGAGGCAACATCAATTTTGAATACATATGAAGAACTTATGACAAGTGACCAAGAAGATTTCTTTGGTATGTATGTGGATGCTAATGATAAAAGCAGCAACACATCTTTTCATGATGGGTTTGTTGAAGATAAAAATGATAAATTAATCAAAGCAGCCAACTTTGATGACTCTTATTTCCAGTATGATGACGGTGGCGAAGGCGGTATTGAGCTTGATCATCAAACTAAGCTCTTGGAGGAAGTTACTGATGAAGATTTCAGTTTGAATGGAATGAAGAGTGACTCATTCAATGAGTCAATAATCCAAGAGGAGCATGGATATCTTGTTCCTGTTGATCATTACAATCAACCCTTTTGCATTTGGGATCCTGGTGAGATGGCACCAAGGTATGTTAAAGAACTTGAGTGGGATAAATTTCCCTTTGATCCTGATAAAGTTCAAAATTCATTTTGTATTGCAAGCTATGAAGTCATTGGAGAAGACGTTGTCTTTGATGAAGAAGCTTGTTTGGCAAAGCTCCATAAAGATTCCTTTGAGGTAGTAGTAGCCACTAAAGCAGAGTATGTTGCTACCAAGACTTTAAGAGAATCAATCAATAATGATTCATTGTTTGAAAATATTGCTGTTAGGAAGGAAGCTGATTTTGAGAATCAAGTCAAAGAAAATAAATCAGAAAAGTTGATGTTTGATGAGCAAAGCTTCTTTGCTGATTTTGATCATGGGCCTAAAGAGCTGCAAGTTTTGAAGGATAACTTAATGGTTTCAGAAGAGAAAATTGTTAAAGCATTATCAAGATTTGATAGCACACACAATTTTGTTGAAGAACTCTACTGGAAGTCACAGTTTGAAGAGAGACAAAATGGAGTTAAAGGAGTCACCCTATCCAAGTTGCAAACTATCAAAGAAGCATTGGAATCATTAAAGATAGATTATTTGCATTTGCTCTCAGATAGGGATAATGCCATTAAGTTTGCGGAAGAGACCTATGATGCCTACCAAGAGAGGGAGAAAGAGGTTGATCATCTTTACCTTGATCTTTCCTTAGCTCATCACTCTTTATGCAAGGGAGAAAATCAAACTCCTATTGCAGCCACACTTGAAGGACAAGAAGCTGATACAAGAATTATGGAGATCAAGCAAATAGTTGAAGGTATTAATGAACTCCATAATGATGAAACCTTGCTTAATTTTAAGGAGATTCATGAAGATGATGGTAATTGGAAGGTAAATCAAGAGTGTGAACTCTTGAGTTGGGAAGAGAACTTGCCTCAAGAAGTGATAGCTTGCAGCCATGAGCTTGAATCAACAAAGTGCATGTTAGCAAATGTTCAGTTGGGTGTAATGGAGGTAGGAGACCAGCTAGTTGATTTCAAACTTCTCAGAGAATGTAGGGACGAGATATATTTTGTGATTGATAATCCTCCAAGCTTGCTTGTAAGTGAATGCATAAGAGGTTTAGAGAATTCAGTTTCCATATGGGAAGTATTGATTCATGATGACTTCCCCATCTTTGACACCAAGGTGTTAAAACATGTTTTGGTAAGACATATTGTTTACATGCTTGACAGTTTATCCTTTGGTTTGAGTAATGCTCACACTATCCTGTCTTGGGAGAAGGATTTGAAGACGATGTTTGTTTCAGGCTCCCTTGTTTTTGAAGCTTTCTTGGATAGACTTCAATGGTTTACCAAAGAAGTCAATAATTTTCTGGGTGTGCAATTGGAGTTGATTGGTACTCAGAAATTTGTTGTGAAAAATCTTTTGGGGTATGGTAGGAAGGTTCATTGGAGGGATAAGGATCAAACTTTCAAAATTAATGGTGTTTTCTCCTTTCTTATCAGCCACTTGATGATTCCATTTGTTTATCAACAAATGGATTGGAGAGAAATTTTGAGCAAAGAATGGTTCTTTGCTGTAATGGAACTCTTAGAGTGGGTGTTTCCACCCTTGTGTTCGAGCAATTTGGTCAAGATGAATGTGGATTTTCAATATTGCAGCAGTTGTTCCTACTCTTGTTTGCAGATTTCTTTGAACTCTAATGTTGAGTCTTTCATTCTTGATTTGGTGGTAGCTGCTGGTCACTCCATTGCAACAGCAACAAGCGAAGATTCTAGACTTATTACTCATAAGGTTTGGGAGAAAGTTGAACCTAAACAAATTATTTACTTTCTTAACAATCTATCTCTTGAGTTGAGTGATGTTTTGGCCCATCCTAGTCCTTTGAGGGAATGGGAATTAAGAACAACTTTTGTTGTGCGCTCCATTAATGTTGATGTTTTCATGAGTGGGCTGCATGGGTTTATCAAAGAAGACTCTAAATTCTTGAGTTTGCATTTTGCCTTGATTAGTACTTGGAGAAGTGTTGTGTACTATTTCAGATGCATTGGAAAACATTTTCAGTCGAGTATCCATGTTTGGAATCCTCAATATGGCTTGATGGAGATTGTTACAACTAGAAAGAGAAATCTTTGGAGAGATAAGAATTTAATTTTCAGATCCTCCGATGATGTCCTCATCTTCGCCAATCATTTGAAGGTTCTTTTTGCTCATCAACTGGTGAATTGGAGAGATATTTCGAACAAAGGATGGTTTAATGTTGGTTTGGAGTCTCTTGAGAAGATGTTTTCAGCCTTGGTCAATTGTTCTATTATGGACGCTGATTTTCAGTATTGCAGCAACTGTTTAGTTCATTGCATGATGATTTTCTTAAAATCAGATTTTGAGAGGTTCATTTCAGTTTTCATAGGCAGCTGGTACATTCATTCTTCCTCTTCTCAATCTTTTTTCAGTAATGGTTTATGGCCTCAAAAGTGGGAAATGATGCTCCATAGTGATTTGGACCAGATTTGGATAGTGTTTAAGTTCCTTTCCAGTGATTTAATCTATACAATTTCTTGCACTAGTGTTTGGGGCAGCGAACCCTTGCTTGTTTGGGTTCAACTATTTGAGACTTTTGAGATTTTAGTGGGAGTTTTCATAAATTTTCTTGCATATATTAGAATTATTCAGAAGAGGCATTATACATCCTTGAGGAGCTTTGATGATGCGGCTGTTATGAACATGCAAAGGGCTGTTTATTCTTTTACAAATAGCTATGATGGAGTTACCTTTGTTGATGTGATATGGTTTGACGCTTTGAGCAGTGATGTTGATGAGAATATATTTGAGTTGTTTAGAGTAATCTTCTTTATTCTCAGGATGGTGATTGACATTAACATCGCAGATGTTAATTCCTCAGAGTTTATTGGGCAGGAGATGCTGCTACATTTTGATTCCATTCCTTCCATGTTTTTCAGTTTGAATTTTAGGCATGTTATCTCCTTGAGGTTGCAGGGATGGTTTGTGCAGTTCTGGTGCAGTGATTTCATTTGTGTGATCAGAGTAGAGCAGCATCAGCATGATGGAACCTTTCCGAGATGGACTTGGGACCCCGGGATCCTACATGTTTGGTGGGATCAGTTTGGAGTGTTGTGGCATTGCTTGAGGACAAGCAATTTTGGGAAGGGCGGACTGTAATGTCCCCATTTTGGCCATACGCTCTTCTTTGATTCATCAGTCTATTCCGGAACCCGTAGACTGGAATGAGGTGAAATTAGGGTTTCTTGGCTTGGAGTTTTGTGGCATTTCATGTTATTTACTATTTTTAGTAAATGCTAGTTGTGGCAGTTGCAGTTGTCCATTCTTAGTCCTTCTCAGTTGGAGCAGTTGTTATTATATTGGCTTGGTCTTCAGAGAGCTTTATTTGGTGAAAAATATTTAATTAAAGGCATTATGTTTTAATTCACTGTTGACACCCCCTTGGCCTAAGGAGATAACTTAAGTTGTTTTTAAAAGTGGGGCCATGAAGGGTATGCCTTCATAAAGAGCTTTATTAATTTTATTAAGAACTTTATTCCTTGAGCAAAAGTGGACGCCACTTTTATATTATTTGAATAAAGTGAAATTCTTGGAGGCTTTTGGGACGCCACTTGAGAAGTTGATTGGTCTTTGGGAATGGGAAAGGTCTCTTGTGTCTTTTGAGCTGCTTCTCAGGCAATTGAAGAGTTTTGGTGAGCTCTTATTTATTGAAGGCTTTTGCTCCAGCATTGGATCCATGAAAATTATGCTAAAGTTATGCTGTCGAAATGACAATTGACATATTGCTTCGAGGAAGTCTACCTCCTAGCCTCTCATCCAATTTCGTGTTTGCAATATAACACCTAGTTGGCTACATTGCTGCTTCTCAACTTCAGACTAGCAGATTGAGCATCAAAGATTGAAGAATTTTGGAGATTTTGGTAATTTTGGTTTGCTGTTTCATCAACTGCTGAAAGTGATTTTTATTCATGGCTTATTTTCCAGCTTGAATTTCGTTCTGGGTATTTAACCAATCTGTTTGCTGACCTTGGGCGACCATTCATGCAAGTTTTGAGATTTTAATTTGAAGTGTCTGATTTTTAAATAAAATCGCCCCTCCCAAGAGGGCCGTACCATCTCATGTGCATTGGGAATTGTGCAAGTAAAAAAATAAGTTGGAGTTGCTGCTGTTTGGTGCTTGGTTTTTGGGCGCCTACCTCTTGAGAAACATTTGCAAAAGATTTCAGTCAATTCGGAGGTGAAACGAGTGAGTTATGAATATTTTACTGTTTCCCAGTCTGCTGTTATAATTTCCAGAATTCTGATTTTTATATCAGACTGTTGCAATTTCCAGTTTTTTGGCTTATACTTCAGTATTTGAGTGTTATATCATTGTAGAAGTTCATTCTTGTATCTAAGGTTCATTCCTTATCAATTGTACTTAGTAATTTGCAGAGTTTAATTTGTAAGGTTGAGATTAAGCATTACTAATCCAACCATTTCTTTCATTTCTGCAATTTACTTTCTGTTTATCATTAAATTACCCCTGGATGGTTTACCGCCAGTGTGGACAATCTATTTGTAACACTCTTATACCCACTTCATAGTGGTGAATCCCCACAGCTTTGTGGATGCCCGCCGCAGCGGATGAATTGTGCTTAATTGTAATTTTCCCCCCACTGTTTGGTGGTAGTGAGGAAATGTTTTCTATGGCTGGTTATCCGCCTAACAGTTTATAATTTCAATTTTCTAGACTCCGTCATATGTTAGCACCTCGCCCTCAGTGGGATCTTGAGTGCACATTCTTGACGTTGAGTAGTTCTTCAATTCAAGTTCAGTTTTCAGTTTGAGGCTAACGCTAATCCAATCATCTATTGCTGGTTATTTTGTGTTACTTCTTCGAAAAAATTGGTTAGCATATTTCATATAGTTGCAAAAACTCTAAGCCCTATCCATTCTCACCCAATAAATGTTGTGCAACTCTACTATAGCTCCCATGATAATGAGTTTTGCAAATATGACAACCAATGCTTACTTCCCTCTATATTTTTACCCTTATTAGCGGTTAATTGGTAGCAAATTGAAGGGTTTTTCGAGGTTGAAAGGACCTATTGAAAAGTTTTGAAGAGAGGGTGAAGGACATGCAAAATGGTCTTGTGGAGTTCCACTAGAACCTATGTTTGGATTTTTAGAATGAGAAGAAAGATATATTTGTTCACTTCAACTTCTTCACCACCCTCATTTGCATTGTCATCGCTATTGCTAGTACTCATTTTGTGGTGTTTTCGTGTGACAACAAACTAAAACCAAAACATTTCAAAACTAATTACAAACCCTTTTTAAGAAGCTAAAAAAAGAAAAAAAAAAAGAAGGAAAAAATGGCATACTTTGATGCAATGGTTGTAGCTATACCAATTGATGTCTTTGAATCTTTCAACTGTAAGTTTCTTACTTGTTTGTAATCAATGATAAACTATTTTGAGGCTACCAAGGCCATTGTTGTATATATTCTTTCCTCATTGTTTCAAGTTTCATTTTATGAGATCATGGCAATTGAGGCCCTATGTATTATAGAACTCAGGCTTCTTCTATCATTCATTGTAAACTTTAAGAGTGTTAAATAGGGAAGCATCCCCACCCCTCGTACCCCCTTCCCTATAAGTAAATACTAAACAGTGATCATTGATATCAAATATTTTAATGGTCTCCAACAGCATTGGCCTAGCCTCCAACATAGACAATAAAATTATAAAAGTTAAAAATTTAAAATAGAATGTATCTTTTTCATATTAAGGCAAATAAGGGGTGTGGGAGGGTTTGTGGGACCCCCACGCCCCATTAGAAGCCAATAAGTATTTCACATGTCCTTTTTTAAAAATTGTTGAAATATAAGTTATTTTCCGTAGGGACATCTGAGATGTCCAACTACCTTGGGGACGGCCAAGCGTCCCCTATAAGTATTCTTCCATCCCCGAACGGAGGGATGCGTTCTTGGATGTATCTTGGATTTTTGAGTTTGGGGGGTGGCCAAGAGACGTTCCCTAACATCCTACTATCCCTAAAATGCCTTAGAGAATGAGGATAGGTGTTTTGAGGGGTGGGGACGTGTCTCCATGCAACATAGCTTAGATTTGAAGTAAAGAATGTGACCCTTTATTAGAACTTTAGTGGCCTACTCTTAATCACATGTGGAAACCAATCCAAGATGAACACATACATAGTTGATAAAAAAAAATCATACAAATTTAATAGTGCAATAGACAAAGGAGCTTGGGAGATCAACTAGGTGGTTCACACTTGACACCTCCAGATATGTCGAATCAATCAGAAGCTTCCATATAACTCAGTTTCAATTTTTCAAATGAACTTTACATGAAGCCTGCCCAAGAATATCCACCTTAAAAAATCGGGATGCTCTGGCACATTCATGGGTAAAGTTCTTGCAAAGCATTAATCACTGTGGCATATCTTAAGATCAAAGTTTACTCCTTCAGGTGGTTTGCAGATGTGTAGAAGCCAGTCATCTGGTAAATCTTAGTTATTTTTGGACATCTCAGAATTAAAAGTGACTGGTTGGACCAGTCTCCAGTTCTGCCAAAATAAAGCAGTCAACACTTTTTCTCTTTGGCAATGGACTGACAATATGACTTGGTTGGAATACAATATAAAATCTGCCAATAACAAACATAACTTTCTTACAAAATATGAAATTTTGGTGCAAAGGCAAGCAATTGATACCAATGGGCAGTTTCAAAAAGGCAAGCAGCAACCAAGGATAAATCTAAGGGAATAAAATTAGAGCTAAATCAAGGCAAAAATACAAGCATTATACCCAGATTTTAAGCGCAATGATCGCATCCAAACCAGAAACCTTGAAAATCTTACAGGAAACGGGAAATGGGCCAACACAAGAAATTTACTATTTGTATAGGATAAAATTATATGATGGATTTATGTGTGGGTGTGTATGCAAAGATAGGTATGAAGAGAAATGTTGAATTCTATGAATGCTAAACTGGTTTGAGTAAATAAAGTCATAGATTTATGTTGGGTGTAACTCGGTACAATTCACTATAACCCTTGAGTGTTGTTAGATTAATATCTGTGTATAATCTACATTCCACCAAGTTTCTGGTATAGGGGGACGACGGGACGAGTTTCGGGGACGGCAATTTTTTGAGGGGATTTTTGGGGACAAGGGGATGGCTATATATATATATATATTTTGGGGACAGGGGGACGGCTATATATATATATATATATAGAGAGAGAGAGAGAGAGAGAGAGAGAAATTTTAAAAATATAGGGAAATTTCAGATATTCATGAGTAATGATAATCATAACAATGAACATTCATAAAGTTGCAAATGTAATCACCAATCATATTGACATATGCATCATAGAATCGAGGAAATTAATACTACAGCTACCTAATTGCTTCCATGGACCATAATTCATGTCAAATAGTCAATATGCATATGATATAAAATAATAAAATGCCCAAAGGCTGCAAGTTTGTACTACAAATATCAAAATGACAAAGTCACAAGTGTCCAAAACATAGTAATAGAAAGTATGATGGCTGCCACTACTCAGCATCTGCCAACATTGCATCAAAATCAGACTCAGAGTTTGAGTCACTGTCACTGTGAGGGGCTGGCTCATCTAATGGAACTCCAACCAATCCCTCCTGTCTCTCCTCCTCACCATCAATTTGTGCGGCGTCCTCTAGATCAACATCCCACCATAACGCTGGAGTTTGTTTATACTCAGGAGTCTGACGATCCTAGAGTCGCCAAGCACTATGCACAGCCACTAATATTTTTTCCCGTCTAGAGGTCAGCCTATTCCTCTTGATAGAGTGAATAAAGTCATATGTTGACCAATTCCTCTTTGCAGCAGAGGAACTAGCAACCTGTGAGAGGAGACAAAAACTAAATTAGTAATTTACTAATTAGGACATTCAATTTAAATTATGATTATATAAATGTTCAACACTAATCTAAATCAAATTATGTTAATCTAATGTATTACCTGTGAAAGGAGGCGAATAGCAAGTGTCCTCAATTGTGCTGCATCCTTCCCATGCCATGACCACCATCCAATAGGATCCCTTTGAGCTACTGTAGTTCTATCTACCTTGGCCTATAGTTTGCCGAATGTTGGACCACTAAGATTAACAAAGTCAGTGAACTATGTACGAATTAGACTGGCCTCCTCAACTGAATATATTTTTGCAAGGGCCCTCATAAACCCTTCTTTCACCTCATTGTCATCACAAGGAGGTATCCTACCAAGTCTAGGTACATACCATTTGGGATTAAAAGCAAAGGCTGCCATATGAAGTGGGGTGTTCATAATGTTCCACCGCCACATCACAATGGGCCTAATTTTTTGCTCATATAATCCCGAATTAGGGTCCCTATCAGAAATTGCTTTCTTCATTTTTCCAAGCATGGAGTCAAAAGTTTCATAAATCTCTCCAAGACTTGGAGAGTCTGTATCAGCATATCTAATGACATCCACAGCCGGTGAAATGATGGAACAAATATATGTGCAAACAAAAATTTGAAAAAAGACAAGTTAGAACTTAGAAAATCAAAAAATAATAAAATCATATATTTTTTTTTATAAAATCATCAATCAATAACAATTTTTTACCTCACATTGGACCACCAATTATCATCAAGAATTTTTTGTTTGATGCTTCTCCCTTCTGCAGTGCTTGCCATAGACCATCTATTCCACTCTGAATTAACCATCATCAACTGTAGAGCCTCCCGCACCTCAAGCATCCTCTCTAACAAAATAAAGTAGCTGGCATACCTTGTTGCTACAGGCTTGAGAAATTCCTTCCTCGAAAATGTCCTAAAGAGGGCAAGTGAGGTGTGATGGTTGCAAATAAACATCTGAATGTCTCTAGCCTCTACAACCACCTGGTGCACCCAATCTATCTTCCCTATGTCTTTCAATGCATTGTTCAACGCATGAACATGACAAGGGGTCCAAAAGATGTGCTTGTAAGCACTCTCAACCATCAAACCTGCTAATCTACACACACGTGTTGAATCAATAACCGCCCGCACAACATTGGCTGCCCCAACCTCCCCAACCTCCTCTATAGCCTCTTTCAAAATATTAAATTGGAATTCTACATCCTTGCGCTTCCTAGAACAATCAACGGCTCTAAGGAAATATGAACCAACTGAACATGTGACTATGATATTTATAAGTGGTTGTTGTCTAATATCAGTCCACCCATCCATGATAATAGAGCAGCCTGTTCTAATCCAACACTGTCTCATGTCCTCCATCACCACACTCACCTTAGAATATTCTTTGTCAAGGAGTGTAGTGCGTAATTTATTTTCTTCGAGGGGAACGAATGAGGTACCAACAACTACCACATCTCTAAACATTTGTTTGAAGTAGGGAGAACGTGCTACATGGAATGGGATTGCATGGGCATAGAAAAATTTAGCAATGGAAGACTCTGCCACATCCCATGCTTGCACATTGAACATACTTGCAACTGTATTTTGCTACTCACTAGAAGTACTAGCCTTCCTCTTCCCTCTTGTGGAAATATGAACATCACCTGCACCACTACTACCACTACCAACACTAGGACTACCAAGCATAGAGGGCATAGGTGAGGTTGAATGTGCAGATTGAGTTTGCATTTGCTGCTCCATAGGCCTTCCTCCGGCCTCCATATGCAATCTATAACACTCTATCCTCTCAAAAACTTTAATTTTTGTACAAGCCTTGACCCCATAGCCTTCAAAACCCAATAGATGAGAATAGACTCTTGTATAGCTCCCACAATATTTATCTTTGCAAATGTGACATTGCCACAATCTACTACCCCAAGTGTTTTTCCCTTTCCCTTGGTCTATACGTGATGCTAGTTGAAGAAGAGGTTTTTTAGGATTAAAAGGGCCTTTTGCATATTTTTTCAAATCTTTAGAAGGGATATCAAATGGGTTTGTTTGAGGCTGCCCCCTTTGAACTGATTGGGTTTCTTCCCCCCTCTCAACATGCCCACTATCTTCACTACTGCTGCTCATTTTGTTTTGTTTTGGTTTTTGCAAACTAAGAATAAAAAAAATACAAAAAAACATACATTTTATGATTTATCATTTTAACTTAGAAAAAAATGAAAAAAAATGAAAGATAATGGAAGAATAACTTACCTCTTTCACTTCTCTTGCTGGTTGCTGCCTTAATGCTCTCATTTTTGCCTTCTAAATGCTGGTTTTTCTTCTCCAACAGCTCCTTCAAACCCTCTTCTTTCTCTTCTCACTTTGCTCTTGGCTGCAATTTTTTTTTTGGCAAGTTAAAATGAGGTCAAATGAAGGTAAGAAGAAGTTTTAAGTGGCCATATTAGGGTTGGGGGGGTGTGGGGTCCACAAAGGAAAGGATTAAAAAAAAGAAAATTAAAAATTACCTTTTTTGTGTTAAATTTGTTGTTGGGCAAAGAGGGACTGTCGGCCGTCCCCGGGACGGTTGAGGGACGGCTAGGTGTCCCCTATCCATCCCCTGGACGGCTGGTCGTCCCCCATCTACTTCTGGGACGTTTCATCCAATCGGGGACGTCCCTGAAAAAGGGGGACTTTTCAGGGACGGCATTCAGCCGTCCCCCAGGCGTCCCCTGTCCCCAAGACGTTCCCGGGACGGGTATGGGGGGCAAAAACCCAGGGGACGCGTCCCCGTGTTTCCTTGTGTATAACCCATTTTTAGAGTAAAATTTTCTCATGTAATCCATGAATGGAGTAAGACTCTACCATCTAAATGTAATTCACTCCTGGAATAATATTCTTTGGTGAACCCCATTCAGTATGATCTTACAATCAATGTCAATCCCACAATTGTAGTAATGTTGTTTGAGTTAGCACACAATTGAAGTAATACTATTACCTTGGTGTAACCCACTCCTAAAGTAAGATTTTGGTGCAATTCATGAGTGGTAAGACTGTACCATTGGGTTTAAATTTTTAATCCATACAAAGAGAAAGACAATACGGGTATTTACCATTACCCAAGTGTGTAGTAAGATTGCATCATTGCAATAAAAGGGTGTATCCTCAGTTTTTTATTAAGAACCGTAGTGGATATTATGACAAGCAAAATGATTCCTTATTAAACCAATGACAAGCCTAATTGGCGATTGAGTAGATTTAATGATGATGAAATGAATAGTGAAACCAAATAATGAATTGTATTTATCAATTATTTCTTGTGTTTAATTTGGTTGGATAATGGAAATAGACAATTATTTATAAAGTTGTCTAACAGTAATAATTTATTGCTGCATCTCTAGACAGAATCTGACAACTTGTTAGTTGCTTTGTCTTTGGTTGACTTCACTGTTTTTCTTCCGTTTTAGGGTTAACTTGCATCTTGCACCACAAGAAGGTATATGTTTGCTTGGATATGTCGCTAAAAGTAGCCAAGTTTATTTTGTCTTATTTTAAGTGTATGTAATGCCCCCAATTTCCGACTAGCTATTTTATTTAATTGCTTAAATATTATGTTGTCCTAAATTAATAATTGAGGCATTAATATTTAATTAATTATTTATTTACTAAAGTGACAATTGTTTACTCACAAAATGGATCCCAACGTGCACAAGGAGCAAACGAGAATAACTTATAGAACATAACACCATACTAGAATATAATGCATAAAATCATCACATTTGTCTTTATTGATCGAACATATGCCAGTACAATCATAACATGAATAATCATAGCAACAATACCAATTGATTACAAGACTCCGAATACATATAGTGCGCTGACAGTGGTTGAAGGACCAACCGCCGCGTCCCTTCCTAACCTTAATTATTCCATCAAGAACTAATTCTCAAACCCACTAACACCACAACATGACAAGACAATTACATGAAATATTAAACTAAGTCTTATTTATTACTCACGGTCGACTAAGTACACTTTCGGCCGGCTACATCATCCCCCCCATAAAGTACTCATCTTCCAAATGACTGAAAATGAAAAACTGGGGTATAGAAAGGGAATTAAGAGGAGGTAGGGTGAGAATGCGCCCCCGGATGTATGGACGAGGATGGAGTCATAGTCGACTTGCTGAAGGCACTAGAGTTTTTGGGAGGCTGCCTTTTGCCGCTCTTGTGCTAACTTCACCATCTTCACTGCAACAACGCCAAATGTTTACTCACAGAATGGATCCCAACATGCACAAGGAGTAAACGAGAATAACTTACAAAACATAACACCGTTTTAGAATATAATGCATAAAATCATCACATTTGTCTTTATTGATCGAACATATGCGAGTAAAATCATAACATGAATAATCATAGCAACAATACCAATTGATCACAAGACTTTGAATACATATAGTGCGCTGACGGTGGTTGAAGGACCAACTGTCGCATCCCTTCCTAACCATAATTATTCCATCAGGAACTAATTCCCGAACCCACTAACAAACACGACAACATGACAAGACAATTACATGATATATTAAACTAAGTCTTATTTATTACTCGCGGCCGACTAAGTACACTTTCGACCGGCTACAACAATTAAAAAAGTAATAAATATTATAAAAGTCACTTTATTAAATTAAAGGGAATCTTCTAGAAGTTGAGCTAAGCCTTTAAAAAGAGGTGAAGGCAAATCATTTGGCATCGTGTGTGGAAAATTATTTTATTGGGAGAAATTTTGGAGAGAACTCTTCAAGGGCTTGAGGATGAAAACCCTCGGATTCAAAGGATTGGACGAAACCCAATTCCTTCCACAGGCAGATTCACATAGGGTTCGCATTTGAGCATCATTGATTGTATAGAAATTTATTAGGTCTCATGCCGAGACAAATTTCCAAATATTTGGTTTATTTTTTGCATTGGTCATCAGGGTTCATAAATAACCATTAATGTAGCAGTGTTCTAGTATTACTCCTGCTATTGTCTCTTACAGAAATAATATTACAGGAGGATGCCGTGCTTCACGAGGAGGCATTGAGGGAGCACTTGGTCATTAAAAGAGTCAGCCCCAGCATTGCTTGGAGAGCCGTGAGCTTCTAGGAGACTATATTCTCCTTTTGGAAGGTTGCTGAACCAATTCACAGCCTTTAGGAAATGGTTCCGTACATGTTTGGAGGTCTCTAGGGTGATGTGGCATCACCTTTGCAGTCAAGGGAAGTCTTCACCAGCTTACAACTTCCACACCAGCTTTAACTTGCAATAGTAAAACCTAAAGGAGTCCCATATGGAATTACGTGGGCTTTGAAGAGTCAAAGGAGGATGAACCACAGACTTTGATGAGAGTATCGGGCCTGAATGAGGTGCCTGGTTGCTTGCTTATTGTCGCCACCTTCATGTTTCTTATTCGCAGCCCCTAAAATCCGATGCCACTTTTCCAAGGTAGTTCCGTACCATATCGTGCCTGCTGGAAGGTGACGTGTAGGTCAGCTCCTGTCAAGCTAGCCAAGGATTTAGGGAACATTTTATTTCAAGCTTATCGGGCCATTTAAAAAATAATAGAACATTCTCTCATTGACCGCCGTACATCATATTATTGGCTGCTGTTCAAGTATAAAGGAGTTGCTGCCATGGGATTAAGGATGATGTACAAGCTAAAGGCCTGAAGTAAATATATATTCTGGGTTTCAGGTCAGCAAGTAATTATTCTGTGCATTGACATTCTATGCAACTGTCGAAACATTTTATAATATTTATTGTTCTGGAATATGGCATCAGCTCTATATGTACTGCGATAAATGGGTTATGCTATTTGCAATATCTATTGTATTGTTCTTATGAGTGTGGATAAACTTATATTACACTTGTATTGCAATAAATTATTTGCCATGCTTTGGAAAACAATCGGAAACAAATTCATATCAGCATTCAAGCAAACTGTTTGACAAAATGCTGGTTATAAATATAATTGCAGAAAATTCGATATATCTCCAGTGGGGATTTTGCAGTGTATTGATAGGTATTTTATAAGCTTTGTTTTTGTTTCTTTTATCACATTTTTACTTTTAAAAGCTGTCCCTTTTTCACTTGGGTAAGGAATTAATGGGGAGGGGTAGGGAAGAAGTATTATTTACCTGTATAAATAATATGTTATGTTGTATATCATAAGTTCTTATCAGGTTATGACTTTATGTTCTCTGCTTTTACTGATATCTGGTTTTGGCCTATAGCGTTTCTAGATGCATTCTCAGCCTAGTTTTTGCATTGCCATTATTTAAATAATTTCTGTAATTAAAGGAAAAAAAGTTTTCTCTCACACTTTGTTAGTGATCTGATTCTTAACATTTAGTAGTGCTTCGCTTTATAAGCTTGCTGTATCTTTTAATACAATGTATGTTTTCCTTTGTCATCTAGTGCTACTTCACATTTTAATCTTGCTGTACACGTTTTCCTTTTTATCTTGTAGTCACCCATTTTAAGCCTACTGCGATTCATATGCCTGCAGTTGTATGTGGAATAGGTGTAGAAATTTAATTACATAATCATTCTTACATCTGGTGGAATGTAAATTTAGTAGTGCAGTGTTGCATTCTGAAATTCCAAACGTCCAAAATGGATGCTGTATACTTTCAAGTTTCAATAATCATTAAATTTTTGCTGCTTTTACCTACACTAACTCCTTTCTTTGTATCATTGCATATTTGTGGCCTGTGCATCCAGGTGCATTTGTTGAAGAATGTCTCCGACCAGTTGTTTGAAATGGGAAGAGCTCCTCATGTCTCCCTGTACAAAGAATTGATCTGTCAAAACTTACAGGCCGGAGACTATGCTAAGACTTTGGCATATCTAAGCAGAATGGCATATTCAAAATTGAATATAAGAAAAAGTGAATGGATAGAATTATTTGATAAAAATTCTGATCGTATCAGGAAAAACAATCTGCAAGGCTTATTAAACGAGTTGACTAGTTCCAGTGGAGTATATGATCAGACTAATCTCTTTTTTAAAAATTTTACAAGCTCTCTTCAGCTTATGAATGAGCAATGGACACAAGAAGATTCTACAATCCAGATCAAAACCATTGCTACAACAAATTGAGAGTCAGTTTGAGAGTTGTAAAGAAAAGATCGAAGTTGATTAGATCTCGGATGATCTCTTGGGGAAACAAGATCCCAGTTTATTTCTATTAATTTAGGATTGCTAGTGCAGCTTTTCAAGCTGTAAGAGCGGCCCACAAGCCATTTTTCTGTCTTGCAGGATTGGAGGAGTGATGAATAGACTGTGTACAATAGATTTACAAGCTTAGTTGAAACTCTGTAGTAGAAACTTACTCATTTCCATTTACACGGATTGATGTATATCAAAGTACAATCATTTTTCTCAAATAAAATGAGGAAGAATCACCGAGAGGAGGTGGAGATGAATTGGCATGCAGAGGTAAGCATGATTCATTTCTGTTTAAGCAAGTTAGCTTCATTATAAGCATTTCATATAATTATAATTTATTTTTGTGTATTATATCAAATTTTGCTTGATTATAAGAAAATTAAAATCATTGATGCGTTCTTTATATCAATTCATTCTCAAATGCTCCATTCAGTGTTTGTCTCAAAAAGGTCCTTACAACTACATAGTCTAATTTCTCTATTTTCCTGCTGCAGCTTTCCTTTGCTTGCTACATTCTTTTTAATTTAACCTTGATATACTCCAATTTGTTGGGTATGTTTTGTAAGTACTGCTTGTAGTTCCATAATTTAATGATCTAAGGTTCATGCTTATGGATCCGGTAAGATCTCCATGCTGTTTGATGTGCAAATGCAGCTCCTGACTGTAGTAGTCTTTCTGCTATAAACTTTCTCTAATAGTGACTTCTGTTCTCGCTTTTCTTGCAAAGTTTCTGTATGAGTTTACTTTATTAATCAAAATGCCCGAAGGGTAGTACATTGGTAAGAAGCCATGAGGCAAAACAATGAAGAAATTAAAGAGAGAAAACTAGAAAGACTCAGAATATCCTCACAGAAGAATTGCATGCTATAGAGAAGACAATACACAATAACTGTAGAAATACTAGTGAGTGAAAACTCTTGCTTCATCCATCCTCCAATTATGTTCTTCGCTAGATTAAGAGGAAAAACAATGAGACCATTACTTCTTGCATGAGATTGCATAACAGTGGTGTACCCCTGATGAAAATTTGACTCAACAAATCTCACATCCACCATGTGCCTGGAGTTGGTAGTAACCTTCTAGATTTCAGTGATCAGTGTGTCGCCTTTGTCCTATACTCTTTGCCTTTTTGGAATAGCGTACCATTCCAATTGGAAACACTTGAAATTCTCACACAATTGCTTGAAGAGAAAACTACTGATAAATCTACATAGGAGAAGCTATGTTGACAGAATTTTAAATGCAGCTGAAAGAAGTAATGGCACTGTTGGCGTAACAACTAGCACCTCTGGAGTAAGAGTTGGTACGGACAGCTATGCACACTATGCAATGAGTGCTCTTCAAATTAGGAGGGGAAGCTCCCTCGTTGTGCTTGACAAAAATGCTTTGAAAAGGAAAGTAAACTAAACTATATCCTGTCTTTTTGTTTCAGCTGTAGAGGCACAAGGCTTTCTCGAAAACTATATACGTTGCAGCTGAGTATTTTCTGGTTTCGCAGATCACTAACTACAACTAAATTACTTAAAATCTATCCAGTCTCCTCAAGAAAAATAGAGCATGAGGAAATGGAGCAAGGATGACTATCTGACGATAAATAAGTATAGATTCTCAACTTGAAGGCAAGGTGGCACATCTATCAGCTCAATATGGACGAGTTTATTGAACACAAAACAGATTTGATCTAAACTAAGGAAAGAATTCACCGTTATAATTGCATGAAACCCTATGTGGCATAACAATTCATCATAATAGTAAAAACGCATGAACAGATACAGAACGAGCAATATTGAGGGCAAGGTAGGCACAGCATATATTTCTCTCTCGTGCAAAAGTTATGTACAAATGAGCAAAAGCTCTTATTTATAGACATCAAAGGTGTAGGGAACCCTAAAATCACCTTGAGTCAACTACGTCTTGCAATGCATGCAAGATTTATTGCTAAGCCCTAATAAAGTAAACTATACAGTTAACTGGAAAACTACCATCAGTTAACCGAAACATCTAATCTAAAAATGGACAATTGTGCAAGCATGCACGTCCTTATTGAAAGCATGTTAACTGGTACACTACCATCAATTAACGTAAACCCTAAATAAAACTCCAAGTGAATAAAGCTGATCTCAGAATAGATATGCATGAGATAAGACAGTGAGTTAACTCGAGAAAGTAACGCCAAGTTCAACTCCTGTGTATAATATCTATTCCGAGAGGTGGGAACTGAAGTCTACTGATCGTGATCTCAAGCAACCAATCCCTCGACGAGATTGTTGACTGCATCACTATCTGGAGCTCTGATACTCTGTCAAAGAATGCTATGCCTGCGCAGCATGTCCTCACCAGCTGTGATCTGGAACTGAAGTTCGCCCCTACTCCTTGTTGCTTCATCGAACAACGCTGACATGACTGTAAGCTGATTAATCTTACAACCAACGGTCTCCCCACTGAAAATAGTATGAGTGAGTGCTATGAGCTCTGACTGTACATCGGTAAGCTAAACATACGCACTACCCTCAATTTGATATCGACACAGTAAGCGAGATACTAGGGTCCTCACAAACCGAAGTGCACTAGTAACGTGCTCTCTACTCTCAGCCAACTCTGACGCCATAGTCTCCTCTATCTTTGCCTTGAAAACCAACTGTGTTTTCCAAGAGTAGATAGCTTCTCTATCTTCTGCATCTGTGACTGATTCATATGCCATACTCAAGTGAGCAATCATAATCTCATCCCAGGGTCTGTTAATTGCCATGTCTCGCTCTTCATCCTGGAGACGAAGATGGAGCTCTCGTGCATTGTACAGCAACTAATATAACTCTGTGAGCATAGAATGGCCTCTAGCAACGAACTCCTCCCATTCATCCAAAAGCTTGCCATATTCAACTAAATGATTAAGTTGACCTTGTTCTATTGGAGGCTCAAGCATCGGCGGGAGTGTGGTAATAACATCTGACCTATGTACAAGGCTAGAAATGTACTGACGAAGCTGTCTGATTTCAGCCTTGAAGGCTGCCTTATCTTCTCTGTCCTTCAGTATTCTATCCCTGGCACTGTCTGTAGCAACCTGTAGGAGATCAACCTGAGTCTGGCGTGTGCTACAACCAAGGTTGACTGTGATAACCTCGAAGTCCTGAGTTTCCAACTCATCCAAGCTCTTCCCCTGTGGAGGTATAGCAGTCTCGACGACGATCTCCATATCAGTATTCCTCTCCACGTGGACCATGTTCTTGATCCTCTTGTCTAGCACATCCTGGTAAACTTGATCAAAATCTGAATGATTAAAGACATAGGATGGCTGCCTCCTCTTCCTTCCTAGCTGATTTTCAATCCAAGACTGATCTCGGCTAATGCTACTGGAAGGGTCTGTACTAGCGACAGGAGGCTGTGACTAGAGTGAATATGTAGAAGAACCACTGCGAGATGGGAAGTCTAAATCCAATTCAATGCGAATTGGGGCTGGTGACTGCTCCGGAACTGGTGTAGGAACTTGAGGCTGAACCTCAAGCACTAGCAGACTCTGAATTGGCCTCTGAACTGACTCTATGATAGGCTGTCTGTCAGGTTCTCTACGTGTATCAATGGCAAGCGCCTTACCTTTTGAATTGTTAGGCGCTTGACCTTTCTTAGGAGGGTTACTCCTTTTCTTTTGTTTAGGTTTTGACGAGGAAGGTAGTGAAAGATTCACCACTGGCGGCTCTGCTCTAGGCACACTTACCCTCCTGGTCCTCTTGCTGTCGAGGAAAAGTATACTGTTTTGAATAACTCTACTTGACCTCTCCTTTACTGTTGCATACTCCTTGGCGTACCAATCAACTGCTGGCAACGGCTGTGTGTCGACCTGTTCTCTGAAAAACTGAGGAAGAACTTCTCCCTCGTCATCTGACAAACCTCCCACATCTTCTAACAAGAAAACAGAAATCTGTGAGAGAGAGAAACAGCCATAGCTACGTCTACGAACCTCGAAGTCATCTGCGCAATTTGCCCAATAATCCTCCATAGAAGGCTCATGATATGTGCGTCCAGCAAGGCAAGTTGTGTAATGACCTAAAAGATCATAGGCACTAGCCTCAACAAGATACTTGAGATGATATTTCTCGAGCTCCTGTCCTGCAACTTTGGCATCAACTACCGTCTTACACCAATACATTCCAAACTGAAAAGGAAAGTTGGCAACTGGTCTATGCTTACGGTGTAAAACACGATGAACGTCATGCAACTGCCTCAAGAACTCCATAAAAACTGTCTTATCCGAAGGATAACATGGAAGCATAGCTAGATTTCCTATAAAACCATATACTCGGATGTAGGTGTATGTCGGGAACTAAATAAACCAATCCACCCAACCATCCATCGCTGCTCTAGCAACTGTCGAGATACGAATGTGCAACTCCCGGTCCAAATTTCTCACTGTATAAGTTAGGAAAGCCTCGTGAACACGCTTGAAATGACGTTCAGCCTTAGTGAACTCAAGCTGACCATAATACTGATAGACTTTCTGAACACTGAGAATGCCCACGGTGTTTAGACCTCGGAACTGACCCTGATAAGCAATCAAGTACACGAGATAAGAACACGTGAAACTCATGAGCAACTAAGAAACCGGCGATCTGCTTGTGGATAATATCGCTGATGAAGGATGCCCAGTCATAATGCTCCTGTCCAAATATGATGCGACCAATAATATAATACATCCAAGGCTGGAAAACATTAGCATGTGATTGACCTGAGACACGATTCAAGAGTGTAATTAGAATCGAGTACTCATCCTTGTACTCACCACGACCCACATTGTTTGGCAATCTGTTCTTCACTTGCTTTAACCATCTTTCTGCCATTTTACTCTGGCACTTATCCACATCAGCATTGAATGCATGCTTGCACTACTCCATAGAAATAACTAGACTGTTCGGGTGTTGAGGTATACCAATACTTCTTTCAACGTCCAAAGGCTTGAGACTGCAAATGACTCGTCCATCTACTGACACTATCTCACGAGTAGTAGAGTTGTAATGCTTAATACAAGACATCACGAACTCAATACAATGAACGGAGATAGGTATGGAAGCGGCCTCCAATAACCCGGACTGTTGAATGTTCTGAATAATCGAACCTCTAATCTTAACTGGATCTAAAACTGCTTCTAGCAGCACCTTGTGAAGATTCGTCTCAACTGTCCCGATGAAGTTGTGAGTAAGGACTGTTTTGGTCCTATATTTGTACTGAGTGTATTGCATTCTGGAAAACTTGCCTATTGACTATGAACTCGACTATGTTCTGACAAGATTTCTGGAAAGCTAAAAATACCCTGCTGAGGCTAAAAATAGCCTTTTGAAGAGTTATTTTCGGCAAAAAATCTGAGATATGGGTTTTGTCCAGAAAAAGATTCTAAGACAACCCAGAACGTCAGAAATGCGAAAATTTAACCTCTACTTGACCATGCAAAGAGATTTCAGCTGAGAAAATTAGAACCTCGAGAACGAATGTTCTGAAGTTAAAAATTCCTGAAAAATCAAACACACGATTTTAATTTGAGGAAGTTACATAGAAATGATCCAGATGCTGAGACTTGCCAAATTCGCCAATTTCAGGAACATGCGAATTGTATTTTTGAAAGAAATTTGAGAATCAAGGAGGAAAAAGACGTTTTTTATAAGCTCTTTCTTCTGTGAAAATCACCCTTGTTCTTCAAACTTGCTGATGAATGTGAACTAAAACTTGCAAAAAGAATTGTTTTGATGAAATCGCCTTTGATTGCTGATGATGAATTCGCCTTTGCCTTGAAAAATTCGCCTTTGCCCTTGAAAAATTCGCCTTTGCTCTTGAAAAATACAAATTTCCTTGAAGCTATGAGAATGAATAATGATGGCGCCATGCTTAAATAAGGAAAATTCGCACCATCTTGTTCACTGCAAGATTTAAAACCTTAACCAAAATAGAAGTCTTCTGATTGGACCCCTTTCTGTTACACTGATACTGACTTGAAGTTCGAAATTTAAATAATAATAAAATATTCATTATGCAATTTGCAAAAAGAGGCGCCAATTTTAGAAAATCGCCATTTTAATGCTTAAATATGCAACAATAAATATTAAATATTATTTAACATCAGTTGACAAACCAAGTAAAGCACTTGGATTCACCAGCGAACTTCATTGATTTCAAAAAGTCTTTATTTGACCTCATAGGCGTCCATTTGCTCAAGATATTACACTTTTTATTAACTTCCTACTTTGTAGCTGAGTACAAAGTTACAACTGGCCATCTTCGACACTGATTTCCGGGTGACCAGATGATGCTGAGACTGAACTGGTAAATTCATTGCGAAGCCTGCTGAGCAAGGAAGAAATGTCTGCTGGGAGTCATCATTGCAAAATCCATTATTTAACACCTCAAAAAATTAGGCGCCTTTGATTAAATTGATTTTCAGGTACCAGACAACCATTTCTCCAAACTACCATTTGACGCTTCAAACGGTTGACAACGAACGGTGAACCCTGCTAACAGGCAATCAAGCACACTGCATGACTAGAGGTATTCCGCATCCAACAAATATACGCAAGGTGTCTGAAAAGTGTATTAAGGGCCTCAAAAGTAAAAGCGCCCCTAGCTTGAGAAGGCACGAACACCATTTTGACAAAACTGCAACTCTCAACCAGATGCCCTACTTCGACCTTTGATATCTGGAGTTGGGATGGCCTGATTCGGGCACTGTCTGTCTCGACACGTAGCCAGAAGGACATACGAGAGACGTCTCTAGAGGTGACAAAGCGAGAAAACTGCTTCTAAGACCTCAAATAGAAAGGCGCCTTTCCCAAGATGGAATACACGACCAGACTTGGCCATTTTCTGAGCTGTCTTCATTTTTCAGTATTTCACCAAAGACCTCGCATGTACGAGCGTTTGCCAAATCCCAGAGGCTGACGGCTGGGCTTGTTGAATAGCTAGAGTAATTACGCTAAAATCCCATGAAGACTTCGAATGTCAATAACCTCATCTGACAGGCCTAAAGGCTAGGCGCCCCTGGCCTACAAAAATACAATGAAATTTATATGCCAGTCCGCCCATGAAATTATGTGCCTAGTAGAACCTCTGCCACGATCTCTCAGAATGTCGGATTAACAGGCAACTTGGTGCATAGCGAAGCTGGACTAGAGTAGTACCGATGTCAGGAAGACCTCGTCAGCAAACTCTGGCGTCTTAAAGGTCATTTTGAAGGGCGCCCCTAAGCTACAAGGGCGCATTTGATCATTTGAGGAAGCTCTGTGATGTGAACTACCCTTGTAAGCTCATCTTCTAACGTTGACTGCTGGAGCTTCGGACCTTGAATCACCACATTCGGTAGTTCGTTGGACAGGCAGACTGGTCATGAAGAGATCAAATGCATCAGCCATCAGGAATACCAAGATCTAAACCTTCTCTAAGAAGTGCGCCCTTGAGCTACAGGGGCGCAAAAGCTAGAAAAAGGCAGGCTTCTGCAACCTGGAACTTTGGAATCTTCAACTTCTGTCGCCAGTAACCGGAGTTACGAGTCTCGGAAAGCCTTGCTGGATAGCTCATCGAATAGGCAAACCAATTCTGAAGAGATTGACTGTATGCTTGAGCATTTATCACAAAATTTAGGCCTTCAAAAAGAAGGGCACCCCTGGGCTACAGGGGCGCAATTTTGCTTTTCCTTGAGAAATCTTCAAGAATTGACCATTGAAATCATCATTTTGGCCACTGAAATGACCATTTAAAAGTATAAATGTCGTCGTCAAATGTTCCTCCACCATGAAATGCTTTATTCTGAGCCTCTGATTCAGGTTCTAATCAATGGATACTGCCTTTGACTGACAAAATATTGACAAGACTCCATGCTTGATATTGCCCAAAAACTGTATTTGACGTCATTTTAGCAAGGTTTAGACTATTTTAAGCAAAATGCCTTGATGAAGCAAAAAATTTGGTTTGGGTACAACAGGCACATGTGATGTCCCTTACCCGGACTTTCCCTAGGACTCACCGGTTTGCCCTAGAATTCGTTTGTTGATTAGGATTAGGGTTTCTTTCTTCCAAATTGTTAGTTTTAGGATCAAAAATTAAATAAGCAGATATAGAGCAATTTTAAACAATTTGACACAGCATATACCTCGGGAAAACCCTCCAACTTGAGGGAGAAAAACCCAGCAACAATCTGTCTCTTATATATTGAATAATGAAGCCAATTCGCTTTTACAATGAGGCCAAATAGAAGGCCGAATATCAGCACCACACTTTGATGCACACACAAGATAGAATCTAACACCTTGCTGATAATAATATTGATCTTCTTGAAGACATAATATCGAACTCCTTGATAAACTTGCACTTCTCTTGAAATCGAACTATGAATGAATGAATGCAGATCAACTAAACAGTATCTCTTATATATACAAGTCGAAGAGAGAGCCTCCATAAATTGCGTCCTTTCATAACACAAAGTCGGCCCATAAATGAAAGATTGTAACTCATACAAAGGTGGCGACTCCCAATATGAAGTCGGCCTCATACAATGAATATAAATTAATATTAAATGAAGCGCCTCTTCACTAGTGGTGTCTCCAATAAATTAAATAGCCATTAGGCTATATTTTATTTATTGGTTGATAAAATCGTGGCTGGCAGTAAGAGGCCCACGACTATTTACATCAACACTCCCTCTCAGCTAGGGAGGAATACTTCCAACTATCCAATGTCGTGGAGTCTCTCAACATGACACCCACAATGGCTACACCCATATGTGGAAAGAGCTCATCACAGAGTCACTCAACGTTATATCGTCCATCATGGCTACTCCCATGTATGGAAATAACATGTGCACAAGTGCCCATTACGGAGTCACTTAACGTGATGTCGTCATCTCATCATGACGTCCACCATGGCTACTCCCAAAGGGTGGATAAACACAAGTACAAGGAAATCATCACGGAGTTTCTCAATGTGATGTTTTCATGGAGTCACTCAACATGACATCCACCATGGCTACTCCTAGAGGGTGGAAACAAGGGCTTTCACCTCAAATTTCTTTCACAGAGAAAGATGCATCAAAGCAAATCACAAAAGATCACTAATTTTGAGTCTCCCTCTCAACTAGAGCTTCATTCTCCACAACTCCAAGCTTGTCTCGAAAGTGCACAAACTTCACTCTGGAGAGAGGCTTGGTGAGAATATCAGCCGTCTGCTCATCAATACAAATGTATCTCAACTGGATAGCTTTCCTCAATACCATATCTCTGATATAGTGGTATTTGATCTCAACATGTTTTGTTCTGTCATGAAACACTAGATTGACAAAAAGCTTCACACAGCTTTGATTATCACAATGAATAGCAGTCAGCTCCAATGATTGACCAAACAATCCTACAAGGAGCTTACGAAGCCACACTACTTCTCGAGCTGCTACACAAGCTGCAATATACTCTGCCTCTGTGGTGCTTAGTGCCACTAAAGACTACTTCCTGCTACACCAGGAAATCATCGCAGACCCCAAACTAAAGCAACAACCAAAGGTCCTCTTCCGATCAGCTACACTCTCTGCCCAATCAAAATCAGAATACCCTTGCAATTGAAGATCTTTACTGGGAGTGTATCTCGAGCCATATCCAACTATGCCACGCAAGTATCTCAAGATATGCTTCGCTGCAACTAGATGTATTTTCCTTGGTTCACACATGAACTGACTAACTGCACTCACTGCATAGCAAATATCTGGTCTAGTATTGACTAGATACATCAACGATCCAATCAACTGCTTATACATAGTGGGATCCACCAGATCTGAACTAGCTGCAGACTCACTCAACTTCTTCAAATTGGTTTCCATCGGTGTAGACATGGATTTGTAATCCATCATGCCAAATCTCTTCAAGATGTCTATTGTATATTTCCCTTGACTCAAAATGACCTCATTAGGCCTCTGCCATACTTCTAAACCAAGGAAGTAATGCATGTATCCAAGATCCTTCATCTCAAATTTTGAAGCTAACTCCTTGCATTTGATAATGAGATGTTCTTCTCCAGTAAGAAATAGATCATCAACATAAAGAACCAAGATTAATGCCTCACCATCAACTACCTTGAAGTACAGGTTTGAATCAGCATCATTCTTGGAGAAGCCCAAGCTCATCAGGTAGCGATCAATCCTCTCATACCATGCACGAGCATGCTTAAGGCCATACAAAGCCTTCTTCAATTTGCAAACATGAGACTCCTTCCCATGAATCTCAAAGCCATCAAGTTGCTCAATGTATACCTCTTCTTTAATTACACCATTAAGAAATGTTGTCTTCACGTCCATCTGATGTAACTTCCATCCTTTAGCCGCTACAATAGCAATGATAGTCCTGATGGATGTATATCGAGCAACCGGAGCAAAGGTTTCTTCATAGTCTATTCCCTCTTTCTGAGAGAATCCTCTAACAACAAATCTAACCTTGTACTTCTCAATGCTACCATCAGCCGCATGCTTGATCTTGAAAAGCCACTTAGAAGATACAACAAATTTCCCTTTTGGTCTAGGTACTATATCCCAAACATCGTTCTTGATGATAGATTGATATTCTTCAGCCATAGCATCTCTCCATACTTGCTGACTTGAAGCTTCCTCAACACTGGAAGGCTCAAATTCAATGATATGACTCATTAATGCAACATAGCTTGGAGACTTTTGTAATGTCCACATTTTTAGCACTACACCTTTTAGTGATTGATGGCCTATCCCCGGTGAGCTGTCGGCTAGCAGAAGCTCGAATCAGGGTTTCCAAACTTCTTAGAGGATGTTTTCGTCTTTTTGCTGAGTCTGCATTTGGAATTGTTGATTTTGGATTGCGGATTCTTTCTAGGTTTTCAGAGAGCTTCGCGTTGGTGGTTTCGGTTTGGCATTCTGAGCAATTACATGGATTTACTATTTTTAGTAAATTTTATTTTTAGCAGTTGACTTGTTGACTCCTAATCAGTAGGCTTCACTATGGCAGTCTGTTCAGACGGTATGGTTGAATTTGGCTTCTGATGCATTTCCATGGTGATATAAGATATTTTATATTATAATGTTATAATTTAACATTATAATTCCTTGTTCTAGCATCATGAATTAATATTGTCTTTAAAAGGGGGACATTGAAGGGTATTTTCACATGGAGGAAATATTTTAATATTTCTAAAGGCCAAATTTTAGCTAGAGGTTTTGGACGCCAACTTTGAGGGAGATATTATTTTATTAAAAGATTTATTTTTGCTCTTAAAAAGGGACGCCACTCTTGGAGGGAAAATGAAGTCAAATTCAAATTGGAAAAAGGGCGCACTTTCTAGAAGCATCTAGAGATTCTCTACTAAGTCTATAAAAGAAGGCCTTCTCTCTTCATTTTATCATCTTATGACTTGAGTAATGTTATGCTGCCGAAATGGTATTGGGATTGCTTCGAGGAATGAATGCCTCCTAGCCTTGGCTCGACTTCTTGCTTGAAAGATAGCAACTAGTGGAGAGTTAGTTTGTAGTTGAGTGGATTTTGTAGTGAGATTTTTGCATTGTAGTAGTTATTTTGCATTTGTAGTTCAATTTCTAGCATGTTAATGAAGTTCTGGAGTTGCTGATTTAGTATAGCTGCATGTTGTATTTGCTCATAAGTCAAAAAATAAAAATATATTCATTCTGGGTATTGGCTAGAACCATTTCTATGCCCTAGGCGCCCATTTGTGCAAATTTTGGTGATTTATAATGAAGAATCTGATTTTATCTTGTTGGTAGAACATTTCTAGAGGCTGTACCATTCTGTTCCGCCTGGCAAGTGTTTAGAAAAAAAAATACTTCAATTTGTCAGCTGTTTCTTTGTCTAGTCTTCATTGTCATCATCCTAGCATTCGTTTGCATCAAGTCTCATGTCATTCTGACAAGTATTGAGTGAGTTGTGAGCATTTTAGTGGATTTTAGGGTTGCTGGTTTTGCATTTAAAGGTGCAGATCTGATTTGATCAGAATTTTAAATCTGGTTTTTGAGAGAAGAAATCAATTTGGTATTTCCATTAAGCAAGGAGAATTCTATATCTAAATGCTCGTTGAATTGTTCTAACTCTATGCTCTTGGCAGGCGAATTCTCTATCATATTGTAAGCTGACAGTAGTACTGGCAGCAGTTCTTAATCTTGCTTAATTATCTGATTTGTAATGCTCATCTTTACATTCTGTAATTGCCTTGTAATATCTTACATCTCCGCCCTATGGTAGCTCCTTTCCCATTCCGGGTTAGAAAGCACATTCTGGGTGTCGAGTTACTTTCCGCATTCTAGCTTATTTCCCTTAACCGCATTGTAATTCTTAGCATCTCCGTCATATGGTAGCTCCCATTCCATCTCGGTTTGGAAAGCACATTCTTGACGTCGAGTTATTTCAGCTTATTAGTGGTAGGGATCCTCTGACCATATGATCGTCCTTCGCGGGCACATTCTTGGTTAGAGTTTTTGCATAAGCATTTCAATTCAGATCCTCTGACCAATGCTCACACCTTGCCCACATCGGGATCCTGGTGTACATTCTGGTTAGAGTTGTTTCAGCATCGTTTTGGTTTAGAGCTAACCTTAACGGGTGCGTATTGTTTGTAACTTGCAATTGAAAAAGTTGAAAAAATTTGGCTCGGAATATTTCAGTGGTATCAGAGCCAAGATCCTGCCATCCTGTGCCCAACAAGGTTTAGTGATAGTCGAATGACAGAAAATTCAGTTTCTACATCAGAGATTAGAACGGAGTTCAGTTCAGTTTAGAAGTGGCAGTTAAACATGGCTAAGAAGGAAGAGATAAAGCTGGAACAAACACTTTTTACGGCTGGAAATAGACTTGACAAAGAATTTCAGTCAAGGGAAGATGAAGAGAATAATCTTCAAATATTGGAACAATGTTTGAGACAGGTGAAGCAGTCACCTTCTTATTTGATGCAGTTGGCAATGTCACCTACAGTAACCTTTTTAAAACAGCCCTATTGGTTGGGACATCTAGATGAAGAAACCAAGCTGTTGATTTCTTCTTGCTTCATGGAGATGATGAGAATTACGGCTCCCCTAACACCCTATGATGATGAAACCATGAAAATCATTCTGAATATGATTGTGGAGAGTTTTCAAGACCTAGATGAAACGGGAAATAAATTGTTTCCAAGAAAAGCTGCTATATTGAAGACATTTTCAGAAATTAGAGTTTTCCACCTTTTGATAGATTTAGAGATGGAAGTTCAAATCTATCGTTTGTTTAATTATCTCTTCTCTTCAACTTGGAGTGAGCAAGAAGAGGATGTTATTGCAGCTGTGAAGAATATTCTTGTTCTCACCATTAATGAGGTTGATGAAATTCCGCCTAGTGTCCAATCCTTCCTCTTGGACGCATATGAACATGAAGAAGAGGATTCTCCTATTGCTGCTATGCTGATTAAGGAATTGTTTAATCATTGTGAGGAGAAACTGAAGCCACTTTCGGAGAAATTAGAGCAAGATGCAGGAAAGATTAGTGGTCATGATGATAGAGATGTGTCCAATGAGTCCATACCCGATCATGTTGACGATTTGGTAAAGAGGGATTCTCTTCATGTTGCTGCCCCAACTTCTCAAGAAGTTCTACATGAAGAAATCAGTGTAATACTTCCTCATGGTGAAGATAATGACGGTGAAGTATTCAAAACAACAAGCAATGAAGATTTCTCATTCCATTATGAAGGTGACACTGGGTTTGAGCAGCAAACTGAGCCATTGGAGAGAAATGTTTTTGATGATATCAGCTTAAGGGATTTGGGACTTGACTTATTCAAAGAGTCATCACTACAAAGGGAGCATGATAAGTTTTTCCCAGTTGATCATCCTAATCAACCCACTAGCATTTGGGATCCGGGTGTGTTGGCACCAAGGTATGAAAGAGAACCCTTGTGGGATGAATTTCCCTTTGATCCTGATGAAGAACAAAAATCAGATTGCACTGCAAACTATGAGGTAGCCATTGAAAAGGAAGTTGTCTTTGAAGAAGAAGAGTGTTCAATGAAGCTCCATAATGAACACTTTGAAGTGGTTGCAGCCACTAAAGAAGAAAATGTTTCTACGGAAGCTTTCCGAACAGCGGATGATTATGACCCATTGAGCAAGTTGGATGTTGCTATAATGTTTGATCAAGGAGACATTAATGAAGAAGAAGAGCTAGAAGACCTTATGGCTCTTGAAGATGGAAAGTTTGAAGTTGTTACTAAACACAAATCTGATTTTTCAATGCGTGAAGCTGATTGCAAGCAATGGATTGAAGAATTCGTGGAGTATGATGCTCTTTATGACAATGAGCATTCTCAACAAGTTGGTGGTGAAAGACAAGAATGTTGGAGTAGCTTTGAGGGCAGCAAAGGCGTGAAACTAAGTTCTGATTTTCAGTTGCAGCCTATCAACAGTTTACCATCTTTGCATACTCTTGGAAGGGAAGATCAAGTCAGAGAGACCCTTGAAGAGGAAGTGCGAGTTCTATCCCAATTTGATCGCACTCGCAGTTTGATTGAAGAGCTCTACTGGAAGGCTCAGCTGGAAGAGAGACTAAGAGGAGTAAAAGATGAAGTTGCTCTTCCCAATTTGCAACTTATCAGAGATTCTTTGGAGACCTTGAAGTCCGAGTACATGCACTTGATTGAAGACCGAGATCGTGCCATTGAAGTTGCAAAGAAGAACATTTGTGCTTTTCAAGAAAAGGAGAGTATGGTTGATGAGCTCACTCTGGAGCTCGAATCAACAAGGGACATGTTGAAAGAAACTCAGCTGGCTCTAACGGAGGTTGAAGACCAGTTTGCTGACTTCAAACTTTTCAAGGAGCAAGAGGGTGCACAAAGAGCTGAAGAAATCAAGCAAGTGATTGGAGAGCTTGATTGTCTTCAAGAGGAGTTTGATCTTGAAAGCATCTCAAGAAAATCAGAAGTTGCATGTGCTGGTTTGGAGCAGCAAGATGAAAGGAATAACTTTCGAGTTTTTGACAATCCTCTCTTTGAAGAAGGTGATGAAGGAGATTATGGCAATCCTCTCTATGTGATGGAAGATGAAACAAAGAATGAGATTGAGTATGGTTTCCAGTGCTTGGATGCTTTGATCTCACTCCATGTGGATGTGCCACGTTTGCTGATTAGTAATGAATGCATAAGTGGGTTTGAGGATGAAGGTTCTACATGGGAGGTGACGAAGCAAGGTAATTTCAACATCTATGACATCAAGGTGTTGATGAGACAAGTCTTGGTAGCTGTTGGTAACTTCATTACAGCAGCAACGAGTGAAGATTTCAGACCTACTACTCAGGAGGAATGGGAAAAAGGTGAACTAGACTTTGGTGGTTGCACTCTTGACAATCCATCCCTTGGGTGGAATGATGTTTGGAATCATATTGATCAGTTTTGGGAGCTGAATTTGAAGCCACTCTATGTTTCATACTCCCTTAATGTGGAAGCTTTCATGGTTAAGCTTCAAGGATTTACTAGATGGGGCATCAGTTTCGTGAGAAGGCACGTGGTTCTTACTAGCACTTGGGAATGTGTAGAGATTTCTTTTCAGTGTGTTGAAAATCACTTTCAGTTGGGTATCCATGCTTGGGATTCTCAACTTGGGTTGTTAGAGTTTATTACTTATGGAAAAGACTTTTGGAGGGATAAGGATCAAATTTCCAGATTTGTTGATGTTGTTCCCTTCTTTTCCAGCTACTTGATGGTTCCGTTTGTTCATCAACAAATGGATTGGAGAGAAATTTTGAATATGGGTTGGAGAGATCAACGATCGGTAGTTCTTGGAAGTGACTTTCAGCTCAGACAAGGGCAGATTTTGAGACACGAGCTTGCTGGTTGGAGGCAGACCAGCCACCTTACTTATGGAGTTACTTTCATTCAGGAGAGTTGGTTCCTCACTCCTGATCAAAGAAGTGGTAGTTTTCTGATGGAGATGGCTTTAGCGTGTTTTTCAGCCACTTTGGAGGTTTGTGATGCAAACTCTGATGGCTTATTTTCATTATTGGTTCATGACAGCGAGCTACCCCATGCTTTGATTCTACATTTTGAGACTCTTGGGGTTGGAATTGTGAAAAACTTCTTCAGACTTCATAGTTGTGCCATGATAATTCAGTTGAGGCATAAGGAATTCATGTGGAGTCATGAGTTTGAATTTGTTGAGCTCTTGCAAAGGATTGCCTTCCTCTTTGCAAGAAGATTTGAAGATGTCACATTTGCAGTCATGGTTCCGTTTGTTACCATGTGGAGGTATGCTGAAGAGTTCGATTTTGAGTTGAGTAGACTATCTTTCCTTTTGCCTAGGATTGTGATAGACATTGGTATGGTTGATATTTTTGACTCAGAGCATTTTGGACATGAGACATTGCATGAAATTGATCTCAGTCCTTTAAGATTTCTCAGTTTGAGTATCATGGACGGTAACATTCTGGAGTTACAAGGGAGGTTGGTGCAGCATTGGCGAGATGTCTTCACTGATGAGATCAGAGTGGTGCAGCATTGGCATGGTGGGTTTTCCCTAAGACAGACTTGGGACCCTGAGATCTTACTTGTTGGGGTATTGATCGGTTCTATATTCTATGGAGTTGTGGTGGCATTGCTTGAGGACAAGCAATTTTGGGAAGGGCGGACTGTAATGTCCCCATTTTTAGCACTACACCTTTCAGTGATTGATGGCCTATCCCCGGTGAGCTGTCGGCTAGCAGAAGCTCGAATCAGGGTTTCCAAACTTCTTAGAGGATGTTTTCGTCTTTTTGCTGAGTCTGCATTTGGAATTGTTGATTTTGGATTGCGGATTCTTTCTGGGTTTTCAGAGAGCTTCGCGTTGGTGGTTTCGGTTTGGCATTCTGAGCAATTACATGGATTTACTATTTTTAGTAAATTCTATTTTTAGCAGTTGACTTGTTGACTCCTAATCAGTAGGCTTCACTATGGCAGTCTGTTCAGACGGTATGGTTGAATTTGGCTTCTGATGCATTTCCATGGTGATATAAGATATTTTATATTATAATGTTATAATTTAACATTATAATTCCTTGTTCTAGCATCATGAATTAATATTGTCTTTAAAAGGGGGACATTGAAGGGTATTTTCACATGGAGGAAATATTTTAATATTTCTAAAGGCCAAATTTTAGCTAGAGGTTTTGGACACCAACTTTGAGGGAGATATTATTTTATTAAAAGATTTATTTTTGCTCTTAAAAAGGGACGCCACTCTTGGAGGGAAAATGAAGTCAAATTCAAATTGGAAAAAGGGCGCACTTTCTAGAAGCATCTAGAGATTCTCTACTAAGTCTATAAAAGAAGGCCTTCTCTCTTCATTTTAGGATCTTATGACTTGAGTAATGTTATGCTGCCGAAATGGCATTGGGATTGCTTCAAGGAATGAATGCCTCCTAGCCTTGGCTCGACTTCTTGCTTGAAAGATAGCAAGTAGTGGAGAGTTAGTTTGTAATTGAGTGGATTTTGTAGTGATATTTTTGCATTGTAGTAGTTATTTTGCATTTGTAGTTCAATTTCTAGCATGTTAATGAAGTTCTGGAGTTGTTGATTTAGTATAGCTGCATGTTGTATTTGCTCATAAGTCAAAAAATAAAAATATATTCGTTCTGGGTATTGGCTAGAACCATTTCTATGCCCTAGGCGCCCATTTGTGCAAATTTTGGTGATTTATAATGAAGAATCTGATTTTATCTTGTTGGTAGAACATTTCTAGAGGCTGTACCATTCTGTTCCGCCTGGCAAGTGTTTAGAAAAAAAAATACTTCAATTTGTCAGCTGTTTCTTTGTCTAGTCTTCATTGTCATCATCCTAGCATTCGTTTGCATCAAGTCTCATGTCATTCTGACAAGTATTGAGTGAGTTGTGAGCATTTTAGTGGATTTTAGGGTTGCTGGTTTTGCATTTAAAGGTGCAGATCTGATTTGATCAGAATCTTAAATCTGGTTTTTGAGAGAAGAAATCAGTTTGGTATTTCCATTAAGCAAGGAGAATTCTATATCTAAATGCTCGTTGAATTGTTCTAACTCTATGCTCTTGGCAAGCGAATTCTCTATCATATTGTAAGTTGACAATAGTACTGGCAGCAGTTCTTAATCTTGCTTAATTATCTGATTTGTAATGCTCATCTTTACATTCTGTAATTGCCTTGTAATATCTTACATCTCCGCCCTATGGTAGCTCATTTCCCATTCCGGGTTAGAAAGCACATTCTGGGTGTCGAGTTACTTTCTGCATTCTAGCTTATTTCCCTTAACCGCATTGTAATTCTTAGCATCTCCGTCATATGGTAGCTCCCATTCCATCTCGGTTTGGAAAGCACATTCTTGACGTCGAGTTATTTCAGCTTATTAGTGATAGGGATCCTCTAACCATATGATCGTCCTTCGCGGGCACATTCTTAGTTAGAGTTTTTGCATAAGCATTTCAATTCAGATCCTCTGACCAATGCTCACACCTTGCCCACATCGGGATCCTGGTGTACATTCTGGTTAGAGTTGTTTCAGCATCGTTTTGGTTTAGACCTAACCTTAACGGGTGCGTATTGTTTGTAACTTGCAATTGAAAAAGTTGAAAAAATTTGGCTCGGAATATTTCAACTTTTGTGGTCTTTTGCTTTCTCTGAATGTTCCTCTAGGGGCTGCAAACTTTTTTGCCCCCTGCATTTTTTTCCTAACCCATAGAGGTCTCTTTCGACCTATAACAATATCTCTTGGCCCATTAGTGGGTTCCAAAGGCTCAACTGGATCAACATCCTCTTCTGGTTCAGTAGAGTCCCTCTGAATCTCAAGAGTATGATTAGCGTCCATGCCCTGAGGAGTCTCCTGATCTTCATTATCTATCTCCATGTATGAACCTTTAGACCTTTTGAATGCAATATCTTCTTCAAAAGTAACATCCTTGTTGATCTCTATCTATTTCTGATTTGGAATGTAAATCTTGTAGGCTTTTGAAGATTCATTGTAGGCCACAAATATTCCTTTCTTGCCAGATGGTTCTAACTTAGTCCTTTTATCTTTAGGCACATGAACATACACAGGACAACCAAAGATTCTCAAGTGACTAACTTCAGGCTTCACACCTATGAAGGCTTCTTCAGGAGTCATGTTCTCCAAAATACGATGAGGGCTCTGATTTTGAACATACACTGCAGTTTTAGATGCTTCTGCCCAAAGGAAGGTTTGCAAGTCTTGATCATGGATCATAGCTTTCGCTGCCTCTACAATGGATCTATTCTTCCTTTTTTCAACACCGTTTTGTTGTGGATTGTAAGGGACACAAAACTCCCTCTTAATCCCTGCCTCGATACAAAAGTTACGGAAGCCTCCAGAGATGTATTCTCCTCCATTGTCAGATCTCAGAACTTTGATCCTTTTCCCAAACAAGTTCTCTACTTGAGCCATAAATTCTTTGAATTTCTCAAGTACCTCTTCAGATTCTTTAGTCTTTAAGAAATAAATCCAAGTCTTTCTAGAGTAGTTATCAATGAAAATTACATAATACCAAAAACCACTCAAAGAAGCAACAGACATTGGACCACACAAATCAGAATGAACAAGGTCTAGAATACATTTAGATCTACTTTCACTACTATGAAAAGGACCTTTAGTATTCTTACCCAATGCGCATCCTCAGCAAGTACCTTCATGCTCCTGGCTGAGATTTGGAAGGCCAATGACCATCTTCTCCATGGATGGAAGTGCTCTGAAATGAAGATGAGCAAGTCTTTTGTGCCAAAGCTCACTTGAACTGGTGGAATCATGCAACAATGCCTACATTGGACGAATGGAAAGTCTATAAAGACTCTCTTGCCGAACACGAATCACTCGGGCTGTCTTGATGCTAGAGTTCTTTGGCCAAGCAAGAACTTTTCCTTCAGAAAATGCAACTTGATATCCTTTGTCCTCCAAGGCTGAAATTGATACAAGGTTCCTCTTGATGCCTGGTACAAATAACACATTGCTCAACTGAAGAGAGATGTCGGAATCTAAGTGAAGAGAGGAGGCTCCAATACCTTTCACAGAATAGCATGCATCAGATCACCAATTATGACTTGAATGTTGGTATCTCTCTCCACCAAATTTGAAAGATGTTCTGTAAATCCAGTAATGTGACGAGAGGTGCCACTATCAATCAACCATGTGTTGCTATTGGTTGGAACATTGCTTGATAGGGCAGAAATAAATAGAAATCCACTTGAATTGTCTCTTGAATCCTTCTGAGGAGAGACCTCACCCACATCTGCTATAGAAACATGTTGTTTTGGTCTAGTTGCACAATCTCTCGCATAGTGACCAAACTTATCACATCTGAAGCACTATATATGGGAGAGATCCTTCTTCTTCTTAGATTCAAGAGCACCATCCGATCTTCCATCTCTGTTCCTCTTGAAGTTGCCTTTCTTCCCTTCTCTTCCTTTCCTCTTTAATGATTGAGCGGCAAGTACATGAATATCTTCATTGTTAGAACTTCGCCCATTGCCTCTCGCTGCCAATCTTGATTCCTCTTGAGTACAATCTGCCCTAAGGCGATCAAACTTAGGTAGCTTCGATCTTCCACTAATACCTTGGATAAATGGCTCCCAAGATTGAGGAAGACCATTAAGTGCCAACATGACTAAGTCTTTATCATCAACCATATGCCCAATGGCACAAAGTTGATCTCTCAACTCGGTGATCTTCATGAAGAAGGAGATGACAGAATCTCCTTTCACCATCTTGATGTGATGAAGTTGTTGCCTCAATGCAAGAGCTCTGCTTGTATTATTGATCTCATACAATCCCTCCAAGGTCTTGAACATCTCTCTCACTATCTTCAACTTGGAGATAATAGGCACAAGGTGATCCTTCACAGAATCAATCAATATTTTCTTGGCCTTTGTGCCATTCTTCTTCCATTGTGACTTCTCATTCTCATCGGAAGGCTCGAGAACTTCGCTCTCCACAAACTCATTAATCTCATTTTCTTCCAATGCAATCAGAACTCTAAACTTCCAAGAGGTGAAGTTAGAGGCACCTTCAAGTCTATCTTCAACCTTGAGTCCATTCACCATTTTGAAGATAAGATAGACACGCAAAGATGAGAACAAGAGAGGAAGAGCACGCTGCTTATAGAAATCTGATTACAATCTTGCTTAAACCCGCTCTGATACCATGTTAGTTTTAGGATCAAAAATTAAATAAGCAGATATAGAGCAATTTTAAACAATTTGACATAGCATATACCTTGGGAAAACCCTCCAACTTGAGGGAGAAAAACCCAACAACAATCTATCTCTTATATATTGAATAATGAAGCCAATTCGCTTTTACAATGAGGCCAAATAGAAGGCCGAATATCAGCACCACACTTTGATGCACACACAAGATAGAATCTAACACCTTGCTGATAATAATATTGATCTTCTTGAAGACACAATATCAACCTCCTTGATAAACTCACACTTCTCTTGAAATCGAACTATGAATGAATGAATGCAGATCAACTAAATAGCATCTCTTATATATACAAGTCAAAGAGAGAGCCTCCATAAATCGCGTCCTTTCATAACACAAAGTCGGCCCATATATGAAAGATTGTAACTCATACAAAGGTGGCGACTCCCAATATGAAGTCAGCCTCATACAATGAATATAAATTAATATTAAGTGAAGCACCTCTTCACTAAACTCAATAACAATAAATATTATTTATTCTCTAAGTGAAGCGCCTCTTCACTAATGGTGTCTCTAATAAATTAAATAGCCATTAGGCTATATTTTATTTATTGCTTGATAAAATCGTGGTTGGAAGTAAGAGGCCCGCAGTTGTTTACATCAACACAAATGAGTATTCTCCTAATTCCATAACTCTAGATTGGAATCCTATATTCATCCATATTGGCAACATGTTTGTTAGCATTAATATCTAGATATCCAAAAATAAGACATAATCATAATGCAATTATGCAAACATAATCATACTTGCAGATTGAAAAACACAAAAAGAGTCACTCAGCCCATCAGGAGAGGAGAATCTCTAAGGGGCCAACCGTCTACCACCTTCTATTGCCCAACCCTTATCTCAAGCCTGCGGGGCAGAATGCCCAACCCTTGCTTCAGGCCAGCGGGGCGGAACCTGGATGGGGTTTTTAGACAAACCACTTAAGTCGTGACTCACCTCTCCTAGAGGGATGTACAATTCAAAATGCAGACAGTTCTATACAGTTTCCAATTATGCAGTCATTAATGATTCACTTACATTTTCAACATGAATATATTTAATTCAGCATGATGATATATCAGAATGCAGGAGTAAATATAATAAGATTCAAGTCTATAGATCATTTGTCATATTCTTCAGATTAATGCAAACCAACCAGTTCAAATTAGTTTAGTTCAAAAATACGTATATAGTTTCATGGAGTCCTATGTATGAAGGTGTATCAGAATGCAGAACTAGATTAAGCAATATCCATATCTATATGTCAAATCATATCCATTTGATCCATGATATAATTCAATACAATCCTACAGTTCCAGCATTAGTTCAGCCTTCAGTCAAGCAAAAATGTAGATCAAGCATCATTAGAAACAATCCTGAAAAAAGTAAACAATAATTGTCTATATCCGTTTAAGGGCTACACAGTCCCCCAAATCTGATGCCCTATATCAAGGCCAAGAATTATATTTCCAGATTTTGATCTATCAAGAAGGAATGGTTTCAAAACATGTCAGAAGCACTTATATATTTCAATGAATAAAGACCGGATATTATATTCAATAATACACAAATCGACTGGGGGTTTATGCAGCATCATTATGTCAGATTGAGGAAGTTAAATATTAAGGCTAGTGAGTAATCTCACCTGTGTCGCGATCCTATCAGCCTTCACACGCCCCTCCTGTTGTAATGTTCCCGTATGGATTTGACTTAAAGGTTTGTCTCTTGATTTATGGATGGGGAAATTAAGGTATGTCAAGAACAATAGCTTTAGTAGAGAGAGTATCCACAAATTGCTTAAGAACACTTGTTTTGCCACACTAACTCCTAAGAGATAAGGGTGTCAAGGTAATGATGATGATATCAATTTCCTGATTTATCTTTAGATCATATATTAAAGGTATAAGCAAGACTAGAGACAATGAGCTCAACCGGTAAGTTCTTAGTCTTATCTAAGATGGACTTGACAGACTACGGTTGACTTTATTATTTATTCTATATATACATATATTCGGGTAAAGTCTGTTGAATATGCTAATAGGCATAAGAGACCGCCTGACATAAGCTCTACAGTGTAAATTATCTAAAGATCACTGATTGATTGTTGTATCTCCTTGGCACGTCTAATTTATGCGATGGTGAACTCCTTCAAACTGTTCTATGATATCCCCGCTCCATAATTCCTATTATCTTTATATACCTTTATGCCTGGAGCGGTTGTGACTCTTTGGATAGTGATGTCCCTTTATCACCACTGTTGGTCGATGCTTTTGCTAACTGGTTCTAATCCATACTCTTTAGTTACGAATTTAATTGCTATCTTCTATCTGTTAGGTTTTAAATGACAAAAGCTTCGTGAATAGATTAGACCTCGATACTCTTGATTTGCGGATACCTGGAGTGCCTTCCGTTTTACTTTGATATAGCACGATATTGGTCTCCATATGTGTGTCTTAAGGAATATAAAGACATATGTGTAGATTGCAGATGAAAGCAAAGATGGCGGTGTTGACTTCCTCCGCAAGCCCGATAATAGACGGCAATAAATATTCTTTATATATCTTTTGACTTATCTAAGTTGGTAGTAATCGCTTGATGTCTAAGTTTCTTACGACAATTACAAACCAATCATCGACCTTCAATTCGACCAGTGTGGCTATATATATGTTGCGAAAGAGACAGAGGCTCGATACAATACTGAATGCAGTGATAATCATCAACTTGCAACGATTCGGGATTCAATCTTCCAGAACCCTTAATGCTATGCTCGATATTCCCGTATGGAACGAATGGTGCTTTTACCAACTCGATTGCTATTCTCTTCCAGATACTCATATCAGAGTAACATGTTCTTCGGTCAGGCACTTAAAGGATTCCCATTATCTCTTTAATTAAAACATCTATTATTATTTTATTTTCTTATTGCCCTCTACATAATACTCTATGTGACTATAGTGTCCCTTATAATATCTTTCATCTTAAAATATTATGGTCTTTATTTATATAGATATCTTTATTAGTACTTGTCTTAGGCATAGTATTACAATAGTTTGTAATGAGTTTGGCTTTTTTAAGTTAACTAGTTATTAATAATTTAGTTTTCAACCAATCAAAAACAATATTTAACAAAAAATTAAAATAAAATTTAATTTTATAAAGTCAACTTGTAAAATATTTAATTTTATAAATTATAAAAATTATTTTTTGTGCATATGATTGATTAAAAAAGTTATTTGTGTTATTGGGAGATAAAGCAAATTAAACATTTCTATTTATTTTGACATTTTTTTTTAGAATGATTTTTTTATGTATGTAATTGTTTTTTTTTTTAAAGAAAATCTTAAAAAATAATTAACTATTTTATAGAAATTTGGATTCACACTATTAAAAATTTTAAAAAATAAAAAATTGTATTATTCTTTCCATTAAACTAATATCTTTATCTATGTTTTTAATATTTTATGGTATAATTTGATTATATATGTGCTCCTTCTTTTCATTAATAAGATTTTTTCATCATGTATATTTATATATATACTATTTCTATTTATATCTTATATTATTATAGATAATAATTTGTAAGTAAATAAGTTAACCTATATTATGTAGGTAATATATTAATTTGTATTATATAATAGTTTATATTAATGATATTATATGTAATATTAATTTATATTATATATTTATATATATTAATAAACTTATATACAATATAATATAGGTTATTTTATTTTGTAGGTTCTCCTTTCATATATATTTATATATATTAATAAACTATCTACTGCTATGTTAATTATAATATTAATATTATTATATTATTACTATTAATATAATAGTAAATCACTATATTAATAATTATAACAATATTTTAAAATATATTAATATTTTAATATTACCTATTTACTTAGTTTATATAATATAATTTATAAATTAGTAATATAATATATTTATTATATTAATAGTATATATATATATATATATATATATATATATATATAATTTTATTTTTTGATACACAAGATACTAATTATTATATTAAAACTTAACAAGAAATACAAGCATATGCTACGCAGAGAATACGAAATAACAAAAAATTCATCAAACCGACAACAAGTAACTTGAACACCGTCCACCAGAGAATCGAACCAGACCGAGGCCACTAAGACCAACCAAAACATGCAAAGAAAGGCCATGAATGGCTAAAAACAGCCCAAACCACCAACGGTAAACAAAAACTTCATACCGTGCAAACCCAAAAAACCACCACCAAGGATCCCCTTACATAAACTTATTCAAACGAGCAAAGTCTTTGAATTCCTCCTGCCACCCTTCATCATCAACCGCCATCATACCAAAATATTTTTTTAGAAAAATAACCGCAACTGCCACTAACGCCTTGTGCCTCATCAAACCCGGTCCATGCAAATCCAGAAGAAACAAGTAAATTTTGGTTGTGTCGTCCGAACGAAGCCACTCCAGGTCGCACAGACGTGAACATCCTCTACCTTCAAGCACTGCACTCAACATCACGTCCAAACCTTCCCCCAGGACTCCACGGAACAATTTGACCAACAAACTTTTAGCCTCCACCTTCGGGACGAGATTATCCAAAAGCGAAGCAAGGAAATATGTAGATTGTCCCTCCCGTACTCCTTACTCTCCAAATGGGACGAACCCAACACCATTTTAACCGCTACCAACACCAACGGCTCATAATTGAGCAAAATACGCTTGAGCCTTTGATCCCTAACTTTCTTTGAACGAGGTTTGCCACGACAACGACTACAAAGAGATGGGTGTGTTGGCCCCAAAATGAGTAAGGCTCGTCACAAAGACTTCCACCACAAACTTCGACCCCTTCACCATCCTCAACCCAGCGCAGAAAGCCTTGGATGAGAGAAAAAGCAATTCGTGACATCCACAGCCACCTGCAAGGAAAAAAAGCACCAAAGAAAGCGCCAAACCATCATTTAAAAGGATGAGCCCATATTACCAAGTTGTCGTTGGACGTAGTGAATGGTACACCACCAATAGGCTGAAGGCTTTTCCATATGCAGGGATCACCTCACCATTAATAACCCAGCTCACATAGCTTGGCGGAATAACCACAGCTGTCCTCTAACACATGCCTAAACCACTTCAAAAAAAGAGCTAAAAACTTTTAGCCAGTCGGAACGCCAACTCAACACCCACCCCCGACCACGGACCAATGTGGCATCCAACGCCACCTCCTTCCACCAGCCTGGAGGGACGTGCACCCTACCTCCCACTATATTAATAGTATATTTAACTTCAACTATAATATGAAGATTTCACTATCAAATTCAAAATCAACTAGAATCAATCTAAGAATTATTTTTAATAATAAATCATTTGATTATTTAGCAAATATGTATTCTAAAGAACAAACTCAACTTCAACTTTATTAGTCGTAGTTATGTCTAGTACAAATAATTCATAAACTACTTCCTTCTCTTAATGAATGGGTTCATTGAATAAATATTCAAATGTATTCAACTTTAACTTTTAAAAAAAAAAAAAAAACCAAACAATAAACATTTATTCCAATTTATTTTATTTTCAAATATTTAACATCAAACAAGATATTTACATTGCATAACCAAAACATATAAAAAAACCAATGCTATTAATCAAATAAAACACAAAATACAAAAGTCGAATCTAAAATACAACAATTTAAAAAATTACATTTAATTTTATTCACATTAATTAAAACTTACATTTATTTTTATTCCAACTCTACAAATCTCTAATTAGAATACTACAAAGGCAAGTACTCGCCACTACTTGGCACTTGTTTACAATTTGTATCCAATAATTATTATATTTTATATGTTTCTTATGCTTATTAATTTAGTTGGTTTATATATAATTATAATTTTAATACAATGGAAGTTACTTTATATTTATAATTAAATTGTCAATATTGTGATTATGACAATTATGCTACATTGTTAAAATGTATATTATTTATTTATTATAATGACTATTATTTGTATCTTCGTAATTGCAATCACTTACGTTTATATCTAATTAGTAATAATATTAATTTATTTGATATTATAATTATAATAGTAATATTTAGATTGAGATTACTTAGACTTATATTTTGATATTCACTTGATTTTATTACTTGTATTCTAGTACTACTTTGGTGTTACCGATTTGGGGAACATGACAGCACACTTACAATATAACAAGAAATTTTTCCTCAGAAAACTCTTTGGAAAAAAAAACCAGCAAAATTGGGGTCATTGTGTTAACTAATGTTCTTTTTTAGCGCTTTACTTTGTCTCTTTTAGGACAACACAAAACAAAACAACATCGAAGGTAAAATCTTTCTTCAAATTATTAGTGGAAGCTCCCTTCAAATAAAACTAAAACCCCTAGAAGCAAGAAAAATTAGTCCCTTTATTTCTCGAGTTATGGGCACTTCTATTCAAGATGAAAGAGTTTTGTGTCTTTTATCTTGAAAGCAAACAAGCTACAACCAACAAACACTTAAATTTTTTTAGCTAAAAGTAGATACTTGAAAGTGAGTACACACAAATTTTGAAATGGATTTAACAACATATGTAACAAATTGAAAAAGGAAAGTGCATGCAAAGCTATAGCCATATTACTAAAATTTGCAATACAAAGCCTACAATTTTCTATAAAAGTAATTTGATTTATATAATCAACACATACACAAGATCACACAAGAAGCTTGAACAACAACTCTAGCAACATGTGGGCTTAAAACTACCTAAGTGTATAAGTGCTTACAATTATGTTAAAAATAGTTCACTTACAATCCAAGTTCAAAATACAAAATTGTTCCAAAATACATAATCTAAAAGCAATGAAGTTTATGAATAGAGTTTTAGGAGATCTTCTAACTAATAATCTTTAAATAATAATAATAATTAATAATAGGAAATCTAATGTAAGAATGACACCCTCAATGATTTTGATGGAACTCATTTGTTTTGATCATGAAAGACCCTAAAAAATAACAAACTATAATGACCATTAACAAATCACCAAACAATGTTGATGACTTGTGTTCGGAAAAATGTTTCAATTTATTAATTATTTGTTTTTATTTATTATTTTAGCTTCATATTGGGAAATAGAGCATCTCATTTTGTATTCGCAATATTTGGTATGTGTCAAATATTTTGGGAAGCAAAGAGCATATATCACAGGGGAGTTACATTGCAATCTTGACCAACTTATAATAATTCAAAAGATATTTTTAAATGGGTTGGATATGCCAAAATAGGATTCCCAAATTGTGAAGTTATTGTCATGTCCTCTTTTTCAAAGCTATGAATATAATTAAATAATAAAATTAAGTTGTTGAAAAGTAACTTTATATTAAAAAATGAAAATCATATTTTAATTATTTTAAAATGTCGATATAAGTGAATGATTAAAGTGTTGCTAGACACAAGGTCTTAAAGGTGACTACAAAAAAGACACTTTATTATTTTATAATTTTGAGGCAAAAATTAAATAAAATATTATTTTTCCTTGTAAAGTTATAAAAGGAGGTTTTGTCTCAAAAAAGGGTTGCTTGCTCATTTTGTGAATTTCTTTCATAGTGAATAAATGTGAACTCTTTCTTCACATGGGGATGAAAACCTTGTGTAGTTCCGCACAAAAATTGCCTACAACGGATCCATATTTTTAGTTTTCAATGTTATTGTGGTTTGAGAATTTTAGTTTTGGTTATGTGTTTGAGTTTTAGATTTAAATGATTGATTTCAAGTTTGTTGAAGATTTTTGAGTTTCAATATTGGTTTGTTGTTTTAGTTTATTAGATTTTCAATTTGTGCGCATATTGTAAAATCTCTTGATTTTATAGTTTTAGTGTGCATTTCCATTTATTTCTAAAGATTTATAATATATTAATATGAAACACAACTTTATTATATTGGTGTTAGTCAAATAATTTCCTTTGACTTCACAATTGTTTGTAAGTCTACAACTGCTTATGAAGATTTTATTTACAGGTTAAACTCATTGGGATTCTATTTGTTAAGATTAATGTAATCTTTTTTATCATGTGCTTTTTGTGAACTCTTCTTGCCATCAATATAGGATAATCTCAATTTTTTAGATCTTCATGCATAAAGTGCGACCACCCTTGGCTATTGGCTCCTAGAGTTGTATTCCATTTAAATATCAGTGAATATATTATAGCATAGACTTTGTTGTATTCGGTTCTCTTTTCCATGGATTGTCATTCAGCAACTATGAATATTGTTATACAAATGGATTGATATCAGTCATTTCTATTAAACATTATCATTGTTGTTTAATTATTTCTGAATATTTTAGCCATAATTTTTTTTTTGTCTTCCCGTCACACCTAGTGTACCAAGCACAATAAATGATAGGCATTGACCTTTAGCTTGTTAGTTGCACATGCTAGATTTGATAACAATTATGCTAATGAATTATGTATATTCCTAAAGAATATTAAACATTGCATATGGTGTGACTTGTATAAGAATGGTCGCAACCTTTCTACTGCTGCATTGGTTTTCACTATTAGCTATATTCATATTGGTATTATTTGTGATAATTTCATTGTTGAGTTGGAGATTGTAGCTTGAACCACTGAACAATTTGCAATAAGTAGTTTATGTCAATGTTTGGATTTGTCGAGCAATCAATTTTGTATTGGTTGTGATACTTCCAAGATTCTAGCATAATAATATCCAATATATATTATACTATTTACCTTTAGCCTACCATACAAGTAAGGTGAATTGTAGTTTGGAAGAAGTAAACTATTGTTTATTTACTATTTTAGACATTTCATACAGTCTGCAACAACCATTCCATTGTGCATGAGTTGCTATTTTTTTGGAGAACTTCAGAGGAATCCATACAGTCAATTTGAGCTTTAACATTGTGTTTTTAGAGATTATTTTGTTGTAGATACATCAACCAACTGGGTGTATAAAATTATTTCATACTAAGATTTTGCATCATATACTCTATCCATAACTTATGGATTTATATTGCAATATTTTTTTTGTTTGGTGCCTCTTTTGGGTAATTTTACCTTTGTTGCAATTTATTTCCAATTGTTTGACAAAATGTCAATATTCTGAATGTTGGATTATTCTTTGACATAACACACATTTGGTTTTAAATTAGTTGTTAATGCTTATTATTCACAATAGTAATTAGTTGGATGGTTCACTGTCAAATCCTTGTTTTCATCATAAAAGATCTTGGTCAATTTATCCACTAGATCCATGTTAATTTATATTTAATCAATTTGGCTTGATCAGAATTTGTATATCATTAGTTTTTGTTTTGGCATTGGTTGATTCTATAACTGTTTTTATTGTAAATTGGCCAGCTAGTTGGTAATATCTTTTAGTTTAATTTCATTGTCCTCATCCTAATTTGTATATGCTCTCACCTTGTATACATTAGAAACTTGATGATCATAAAGAGTCAAGATTCAAGTGATTAAATAAAATTATTGTGGATTTAAGTTAACGTCATATAAGGACATTACAATGGTATCATAGATGGTGGTCTTGCCAACCTATTTTTTATAGCTAATATTTTTCATATAAAACTATATTTTTTATGCATCCTATTGACAAAGCAAATATATATTATCAAAGATAAATAAATAAAATATTTTAATTTTAAAAAAAAATCAGTAGAGTTTTAATCTTCAAAAATTGAAACAACATAGTTATATATGACAAATAGAGAGAAGAGAGCTATGATAGAAGATTTAGGTGAAAGTCAATTCAACAAATTTGTCTAAGGGAAAGAATGCCTCACAAATATGTTAACTCAATTGCTTCATACCATGCATAATAATATGACTGTGTCTAGAAATCAAAACATTGAAGGGAGCAATTTAGAGGTCAACTATCACACTAACACTATCAACAACATTTAAAGAACCATTATTGGTTCAAATGCTAGACCTTTCCAACCAACTTTCTTTCGTAGGATGGGAGTAATTCTTGAAGTGGAGGTTCATAACTTGGTGATAGATGACATCACTTCTTACTATGTAGAATATAGAAATATTCTAGTTGAAATCCAAAATGAGATGTCACAAATCTCATGAATTTGAAAAAGTCAATAAATGGCCCAAAATTTGAACCAAGGCCACAAGAAAATTAGAGGGATTTTCAATATGTTTTGAAAAAGATGTCACTTTTCACTTTTGATGGATCCAACAAGTGTACAACTTAAGTTTGGATATAGAAGTTGGACATTTATTTGTCATTCAAATCAATGTTGGAAGATGAAGTCGTTAAGTTTGTTTTTCTTCATTTTGAATGTGTAGTGCATGAATGGTGGTACCATGGGCTAATTACAAAAAGACACGAACTCATTAACTCTTATGAAGAATTCAACATAAGATTAATTGCAAGATTTGATAGAAAAGACCTTGAAGTGCATTTTTGAGAGTTGGTATGACTCAAACAATACAAACTATGGAGAGTTATGTTGTATATTTTCAAAAACTTTTCTTAATGGTTCTTGACATCATTGAGAGAAGATTGACTCTACTTTTCATATAAATCTTATCTAAACCTTTTAGGGATTTAGTTAAATCTTTTGATCCTTTATCCTTATAAGATGGTATTAAGATGACTCTCAATTTGAAGACTTTAGTAACCAAGAATGAGTTTAACTAGAAAACACCACCTCTAGAACAATCAAAGAAAACCTTTCAAAAAGAAGATATTCATGTCCACCTCAAAAGAGCCTACCACCCAAAAAAAATAAAGAAGATGAATCCAAGAATGATCTCAAAAGGAAGAATTTGTATTTCCATGACAAAGAACCTTGAGCACCAAGTCATAGTTGCCTTAGCAAGGGAATGATACATTATATTGAGGTAGTTTCTAATGAGTAGAAAGAAATCAAAGAGCCTGAAATTTTAGGAAGGGAGCAAGAATCGTATTTGAATCTTGAAGACGGTGACACCAAGAGTGGTACATTCTCTCTCAAGTGCACCAAGGTATTATCCTTCTAGATTTCAAGGAGTCTTATGTGGGTGTAGGATCATCACTCATTAATAGTGGGGCTACCCACAATTTCATTGATTAGGGTTTAGTGGTCAAGAGATAACTTCATTTTGAAGAGTTTGACGGATTTGATATTATAGTAGCTAACAAAGTTATCATCCCTTGTAAAAAGAAGATCAATAAGCTCAACATAGTCATAGGTGAACATAAGATTTGTGAGAATTATTATGTTGTTAGGCGAGATTAATATAGTTTTGTGAGTTTAGTGGTTATATTTCCTTGGAGAAATTTTCCAAAATTATGAAACCTTGAAGCTCAATTTTCAATCTAATGGGAATAAGGTGATATTGAAGGAAATTCCAAATATGCCACCTTACCAAATTTTAGCAAAAAGAATGGAAGTTTCCATCCACAAATGTCTTATCATAACCATGGGTAAGCAAGCTACTCCTCATGTTCAAAGTCTCGAAGATGATTTGATTGTGATTTTTAGTGGTTTGTCTATTGGACTAACATATATTAGAAGACTTCCCCATGAGCATTGTCACCATATTAAAATCTAGGAAGTGAAAACATAGATTCCTTGCACAGATTTCAATTTTTATCAAAGTGACATAGTAGAAACAAGATAGAAAAAAGAAAATTATGGGGGAGTTTGTAGAAGCCTTGAAACAGATTTTTGAATAGTTAGCAACGAAATTTGAGGATGTTATATTTGAAGGTGTTTTAGCTCAGTACATTAAATAGATTGACCCACATACCTCCAATGTTGATTTGGGATCTTAGAACCACATTGACTTTCATCCAAGATTTTTCAAATGGATTGAGTCAACATTGCTTGTAGACAAGTAATCTTTGGGAAAGGCGAATTTCATGTCCCTTTTTCAAAACTGTTAAAATAATCAAATAAATGAATTTTGTTGAAAAGTAACTTTAAATTAAATAATGACTTATATTTAATTATTTAAAAAGGTCGATATAAGTGAATGAATAAAGTGTTGGACAAAAGATCTTAAGTGAGTGCAAAAAATAAAATAAATATTATTTTCCCTAAAAAGGTTATAAATAAAGTTTTGTCCCAGAAAAGGTTTGCTTGCTCATTTTATGAATTTCTTCCATATAGCTTGAATATGAGCACTTTCTTCACTTAATGACAAAAACCCTACAATATTGTTTATTTTTGAGGAAAAAACCCTCCTAGAATCTTAATGTAGTTTCATACACGAATTGCCTCGTGCTATAATTGATCCATATTTTCAGTTTTTAGTGTTATTATGGTTGAGGATTGCAGTTTTGATTGTGTTTTAGAGTTTTATATTTTGATGATTGAATCAAGAGCGTTAAGATTTCTAAGTTTTAGTATTGATTTTTGGTTTTAAATTATTGGATTTTTAGTTTGTAAGGATATTGTAAAATCTTCAAATTTTATAATTTCAGTGTAAAGTTTTTGTTTAAAGAAAATTTATCTATAAAGATCTATTATATGTTAATATGAAACACAACTTTATTATATTAGTGTTTGTTCTATACTTTCCTTAATTGCATAGTTGTTTGTAAGTCTGCAACTATTTATTAAGATTATATTTGCAGGTTAATTTATTGAGATTCAATATTATTAAGATTGACATTATTATCTTTTTTATTGTGCACTTTTGTGAACTCCTCTCATCATCAATATAGGAGAATCCTAGTCTTCCAAATTGTCATGCATAAAGTGGGATCACTCTTGGCTACTAGCTCCTAGAGTTGTATTCCATTTAAATATCAATGGAAATATTGTAGCATCAATTTCATTGTCTTTGGTCCTCTTTTCCATGGATTGTCATTCATCAATAATGAATATTGTTATACAAATGGATCAACATTAGTCATTACTACTAAACATTATCATTACTGTTATTCAATGGAAATTTTTGCGATAATATTTTTGTACCTTGTTGTCACTCTTAATGTACCGGATAGTAAATGATAGGCATTGACCTCTAGCTTGTTAGTGACACATACTGGATTTTTTAAAAAAATAATGCTACTGAATCATGTATATTCCTGAAGCATATTAAAATGTTGCATATATGTTATGACTAGTATGAGGATAGTCATAATCTTTTTACTACCACTTTGGTTTTCAATATTTTGCCCCCTTTCTAACAGTCATATATGGTGCTAATTTCATTATCAAGTTCAAGATTGTAGCTTGAATCACACAACAATTTGCAATAAGAAATTTATTTCAATCTTAGCATTTGTTAAGCAATTAAATATGTAGCATTTGTGATATTTTCAAGATTCTAACATAATAATGTCCAATATATATAGTACTATTTACCTTCAGCCTGTTGTACATTTGAGGTGAATTATAGTTTGGAAGAAGTAAAATATTATTTATTTAGTATTCCATACCTTTCATACAATCTGCAACAACAACCATCTCATTGTGCATGAGTTGTTAACTTCATGGAGAGCTTCAAAAGAAGCTATACAACCAAATTGGGCTATAACATTATGTTTTAGGGATTATTTTATAACATATACATCAGCCACCTAAGTGTACAACATCATTTTAGACTAAAATTTTGCATTATTTACTCCAACCACAACCAATGGATTTATGTTGCAATATTCTTCTTCTATTTGATGCAACTTTTGGGTAATTTTAAATGTTCTGTATTCTATCAAATATCAACATTTAGAATGTTAGATTATTGTTTGATATAAGACTTGGATTGGGTTTTAGAAGATTTATTAATACTTGTTATTCACAATTGTAGTTAATTGGATGGTCACTATCAATTAGAAGTAACATTTGATATTATAAAAAGATTCTAGATGGTTCACTGTCAAATCTTTTCTTTCATTACAAAACGTCGTAGTTGATTTATCCCTTAGATCCATTTTAATTTCTTATCATTATTTATTAGCTTTGTGTATATTGAAATTTGTTATCACGGAATCTAGCAGCGCTTGTTCCACGGATAACCCCCCTACGAAACTTGTTTGTTTCCTAGGTTCGTGAAGTTCAAGCATGCAAAATGAGGCAATTTTCAAGCCACCTCAAAATGCGTTACAAAGCCTCAAATAGTCAGTTTGAGCATCCCCCTATGTTCGCCTCGCAAATACCTTCGAAACGAGCTCCTTCGTGAAGTCCCATTGTTCATACTTAGTTAAATTGTGAAATATGCAGTTGCACTCAAAAAGTGTGCCCCTGCTCAGCCAAAATTGGCTAAGTGTTGAAAAGTGCAGGGGCGTTGAAAATCAGCGCCCCTGCATAAAAGCGTTTTCCAAAAAATGTGCTAAAGCTCTAAAAAAGTGGGCCATTACACATTTTCCAGACTTAGCCATTTTTTGGCTCAGGCACACTTTTTCAAGTCTTATGCACTTTTCGCTTTTCGTGCCATCTTTTATGCCTCAATTTAATGAGCGACTTGAGTTAGGTTTTTGGCATTTCTCAATCACTTAAAAGTGATTTCATTGTTTCTTTTTCATCATTCTTGTTTTCCACTCCATTCCTCTTTGTTGGGCGCACATCTACCTTAAGAAAAACGTGTTTTTCTGAAGATCTTCTCTTAGGGTCGAGCTAGGGTTTTGAGTTCACCATTTTAGGTGTGTTTTTATTCTTTGCTTCTTCGCTTCTTCTTCTCATTTATGCATTATGTCTTGTTATGATCTATCAATGCATTTTTATTTTTTTTGTGATTGTTTTGAATCTCTTGTTTAGTAAAAATGTGTATTGATCTTTTCCCATACAAGTTTCTGGTCTTGCACGTTTTTCTTTGCTTCCTCTCCATCGCACGTTTGTGTTTTACATTGCATCTTTCTCTTGGGTCGTGTTTTCTTCATCATCAGCAACGAGGTTTTGGTTTGTATATTCCTCCTTTGTGCATCATGTTTTTACCCTCGCCATGAAAATACAAAACACGCAACCTCTTCATGTAAGAAGCTCGTTTTTTGATTGAGTATTACTCACTTAAACTCTGGCACCATTCTTGAAACCTTCTACATCAAAACAAAGTTATACACGTTTCTTTCCAAGTTCCAAAGTTTTCATGCTTGAGCGCACTTTTCATTCAACCTTGCATCACGTCCATCCACATGCCACAAAATGCAGTAGCTCTGAAAAATAGCGCCATTACACCAGGTTGTTCCCTTCAAAAAAAATTCCAACACTAAGAAGTGTAGGAGCATTGTTTTTCAGCGCCCCTGCACCAAAGTCAGCTTCCTCCAAGTGCAAGGGCATTGATTTTCAATGCCCTTACACTTTTCCCAATTTTGCTCTGAAACACTTCAAAACTTGCCAGTTTCGTCTTGAACCTCACTCCTTCCACTTTGTGCATCGTTTTGTGTGCCTTGTCATTCGCTCCACACTTGCTCATCATCGTTACTCGCTTCACGCATCCCCATGTTGCTTAAAGACTAATGTTTTTTCTAACTCCACATCTTGCAGTCTCTTTTCAAGATCCTCAAAGTTGCTTAATCGTAGATTCAGTTGCTCTCTGACGACTACCAGAAAACCTTTGTCGTCTTCAAAAGCTAAAGACAAAATGAAGTATAAATATCAAGGTGTCTATCCGCCAACTGTAGTGGTCTCCAAGGTGGAAGAGATTTCAAAGACACAGAGGTTGGTCATCAAGACTTGGTTGACTTTGCAGAGAAAACTGAGAAGAAGCCTTTTCCTGATTCTATGAGAGCAATTGTACACAGTAACCTGCATTTGGTAGTTATGTTCCCTATTGTTGTGCACAATACAAAATTTGTCCTTCAAGTTGCATCCCACTACATAAGGGAAAGCAGAAGTGTGATTGATTCTTCTGGGCACGAGATTTTAATACTCGACCCTGACTTCTTTGATATTGTGTTTAAAGTTCCACAGATGGAGAAGTACATTGATATCTCGATACAAAAAGCACAAGAAGTCTATGACGTTGATCCCAATAAAGCTAAAAACCTGATAAATAGTCAATGGTTGAAGAAGCCTAGGCAAACTGTTTCCAAATGGCCAAAGGGACTCCTGCGAAGTGATTTCAAAGATGATGTCAAAGATATGATCACGTTCTTAAGCAGAGTGAAGGGCTTGCCTGAATCATCCACTTTTCATGATTGGATGTATGAATACATCAGGATCATAAGAAGACAAAATGTTCATATTGACTGGGGAAAACAGATCAGCGATGAAATACATGAGCAACTGATCAATGCTCCCTCTACATTAAAATTCTATATGACTTCTTATCTGGTGTATGCAGCAATTGTAATGAGGCAATTTCCAGGTCTATCCACAAAAGGGAATCAGATGCTGGTACCTGTGTATAAATTTTTCTATCAACTGGAGTTGAAGGAAAGCTTCCATTATTTCAGGAGGGTTATTGATGCTTTCTTCGCGCCTTTGCTTTTCAATTTTGATCTGACTCTCGAGAGGAGAAGGGTATCTAATGAGGCCTATAAGATGGTAAGTAAAGTTGGATGCATATTTCTACAATTCCCAACATTTACTTATTTGAGAGTAGGGTGCTACACTGGCTGCCCTTACATGTTGCCACGATATCCTTCGGACAAGTGGGTTCTCATGGAGATGTACAGATAGCTTATTTCAGTGCACAAAGAACGAAGAAATATTCACAAGCGTGGATTCAAGTTCCCACTGACAATCGGTAGATATACTATCCCGACTATACAAAAAGCCAAATCTGTTTATGCTAAGATGCAAATCATGACAATCAGGGCCTACAAGTATAGGTTTGATTTTGATTACCAAGATGTCAGAAGGCAATTGCAAAAGGGTCATCATCACAAGTACCGTTTTGAGGACATCTGGGCTGATTGCAGAGATGAAGCCATTTGCAAAATGGATTATTGCAGGTTGACCGTACAGTAGATCAGAGACCTTGATATTGTTGACCTACCAGAGGATTTTACAGATCCTAGCGATATCATGAATGATGTCTATGATGAACAAGAGATTTCTAAGAAGTCGTTGCCTACAATTCAATGGTCTAGGAAAAAAATTACTAGCATCAGAGAGAGATTGGCACCAATCTTATCCAACACTGCAGAATGGTTACACAAGCATGGTTTTGAAATGAAAAGTTTCAGATCAGATTTGGAAGGAGAAGAATCTGAAGCAGAAGCTCCCCGACAACAAGAACTCCACATGAAAAATAAATCAGCGGTTGTTCCCACTTCTTCATGAAGAGGTCCCAGAATCAAGTTTACTGTTGGCAAGAAAGATACCCAAGTCATCCCAGAAGGAGAAACCACGGAATCTGAACCATCTTGCTCTAAAGGTAAAAGGGTCAGTTCAGAGGAGATAGATTATGATGAAGAAGGTATTTCCAATGACCAATTCGCTAAAGATGAAGACTCAGCGGAAGCAGACTCCGATGCAGAAGAAGTTTTTGAAAGTGGACAAGAGTCTGAAGAAGATTCTGAAGAAGAATCTGAAGGTGAACCAGAATCAGAGAGACAAGAGGGTGATCAACAGGAACCCAGGCATGATCAAGAAAGAACTATGTCTCCACCTGAGAATGTAGTTGAGGAAATTCCCAGAACATCATCGCCTGTGATTTCTAGTGTTCCTCATACTCCTCCAAATTCGAGTACTCCTCCACCTCATGTTCCTTCATCACCTATTCCTACCACAGGCATTCCTGCAGTGGAGGTATCCACTATTCCTACAGCATCGACCTTACTTGATACTCCCTCGGTGACAAGCATTCACACGGTTGATATTATGTCAAGTCCTCCATCATCCATTCCTAGCCTATCTTCACCAACATATGATATCACTTATGAAACTGAGTTCAATCAGTTTATGAATGAATCAATATGTGATCAGCTCAATGTGCAGTCTACAGGAGCAATGATGACAGACACTTCGCCCATTGTCACAATACCCATGGTAACTTCAGAAGTGACAATGACTTCAGAGGTGACAATGAGGACAGAGTTGATAGTGAATCCAGAAGTTCACACCTCCTTTCTTCTCCCTTGGCTGATATCTCAAGTATCGAAGCGGAAGAAGCAAATGATCTCTCCAGAGGAGCTCAACCTCGAAGAGATAGTCCGTCCAAAGGCTAAAGGGAAGAAAAAGGAAAAAGTATACTCAAGGCTAAACGTTGACAAGAATGGCCACAAGTATGCGGAGATTGGCATACCACCGCAAGAAGGAGATGTCAATATGGAGGACTACACAGTAACAAGAGTCCAGCTTGGCAAAGTTACCAATGAAAGTGCAAAAGCAGATACACAAGTGATGTTGGACATCTTGGCTGGAAGATTGGATAAAATGGACCAAGCTCGTAATATGTACAAACAGAGGGCAGAGCATTATGCCACTATTGTAAAGAGACTTGCAGGATCTTCAACTAATGCACAACCGCTGGTAGTGGTAAGTATTGAGGACCCAGCTATCAAGAAAGCTGAGAAGTTTGCCTCCAAAGGCAGGGTGTTGTATGATTTTGTTGAGAAGATCATAGAACACGGATCTCAGATCATAATTGTTGCGGATGAGAAAACTACTTTGTTGGCCAAGCTCACCACAGAGCTTGATAAGGAGAAAAGTGTACTTTCCCAGGAGTGCAGATATATGGAAAAGTGCCTGCTATCATGGTCACAAATGAAGTAGGTAAAGCTCAGTAAATTGGTGGAAGCCGGGGTAATTCTCGATAAAGAAAAGTTCATTGAGGTAAGAGAATCCTTGAAACATCGAATTCAAGTAATTCAATCTCTTACGGAGGATCTCCACCAAGTACAGGAAGATGTCAAAGGGCGTCATGTGATTCTTGAAAAAGGTATCAAGGAGTTACCAGGACAACTTCTTGAGGAAAATTGTATCTTCCTGCCAGCCATAGAAATATCCCAAATCTTCAAGGAAGCCATCATGAAGATGATTGACAGTGTAGACTTTTCAGAAGCCTCTTTGAACGTCATTTGTGATACAAGGCTCACATTGGATAACCTGAAAATGCATCTTGACAGGTGCAAGAAGGTTCACTCATTTTCCATGAGATCAATCACGAGAATTCACACCATTGTTGATTACACCATTGGTTCGGATGAGAAGTTCGTGCAGGAGACCAGGAAGAAATACGAAGACTTTCGCGCCCAAAGCAAGGAAACGAGAAGGTTCCTAATCTCCAGTGTTAGAAATTTTTGATGCTTCCCATTATGCATCTTGTAAATATTTCCTGACATTTTATGTCTTTTTATAAATTTTAATTGCACCAAGTTCGAGATGTAATTTCATTAAGAAAAATTACACTTTGACTTTGGTCAAAGTTAGGTGAGATCTCCTAGAATCGCTCACCCAACTTTCCTTGATTTTCTCAATTAGTATCCTAATTTTTCTCTTCCCTATTTCCATATATATGAGGGATTTCCTTTGTATTATCCATCTTTTAGTATTTTGCAACGAAGTGCTGCCCTTTTTGAAACAAACTGTGAAACTTTGTGTTCATGCTTTGCGAACGAAATCTAATCAATAAAGAAGAAGATTGCAAACCAAACTTTGCGTTGGATTCGATAATCTTGTGAATTGATCTCTTTTGGTGGTGATTAGCTTATGAAATCTGAAAGACTCCAAGTAATTCATGTAAACTTTGTGTTACATCCTTTATTTGGATTTACATTTGTGTTTTGTTTAAACTATTGTTGAATGATCTACAAGACTTTGTGCTTGTAATTGTTCATGCTCTTTGGATATTTTGGTTGGATGATCTACAAGACTTTGCGCTTGTAATTTTTCATGTTGTTCGAGGAATTGTTGTATCTGAGAAGACTTTGTGCTTCTAATACAACAAACGATACGTCTTTCACAGATCCACCATTGTAAAAGCTACATAACGACTTTGTGCCTTCCTAAGCTTTCCCTTTTATTTTACTTGTTTATCGTTAATCACTTATGGTATCTCTACACTTTGCTTTGACAAGATAGAGGTATTGGTATTACTGCTTGTTGAACGTTTAAGGTTATTGTGAATTCAGAACTTCCAACAGTGAAGCATTGTAAACATCTTCTCTGAAAAAAGAGAGAAGGATGAATGTGACACACCCCACCACTTCATAAGTATTATGTACATTGTGTAATTACTTTATTTGTTTTACTATCACTTTTGTTAGCAGTAAGAAGGGCGCCTCCCCTTTCTGAGAGGAGAGATTCATATCTCACACAGTTGTGGCTGAAGTCCTAGTTGTGTAATCTATCAAAAAGTTGATTACATAATTTTCACCCAACAAAATTGAGTGATATAGTTTGTCATTTTGGCATTGATGCATTTTCATCTGTGTTCAACCAATTTGGCTTGACTGGAATTTGCATATCACTACTTGTCATTTTGGAATTGATTGATTCCAAGACTTTGCTTCTATTATAAATTGGTTGGCTAGTATCCAATATCTTTTAATTTAATTCCTTTGTATTCATTATATTCTTTGTATGCTCTCACCTTGCCGACATTGGGAACTTGGTGATTAGAAAAAGTTATGATTTCAAGCAATTGCATTATTTTTTTGTGGATTTAAGCAAACCCCTTGCAAGGACATAAAAATTACATATGATGGATTCTACAACAAGTAATGACAGATGTAAGAACATATTCTAAAAATAGTCTAGAAGATTATGACTAACCTGGGTATTTGAATTTGTGTCATTTTTACGTTCCACTTTTGAGCTCATAGTTTTGGAAAACCACTCTTGGTTTTTGGTTTGGTATTTTTCTATTTTCTTGCTACTTGAGGATGGATTGTATGGTTATTTGTCATGTTGTTATATTGTTGGAATTACTCAACATTTACATATTGATACTTCTGTAGAGGCATAACTCACATATTATATCATCATTATCAACATTTACATATTGATACTTCTATAGATCTTGCATTTGGAGTGGGGTTTTTCTTTTCAAAGGGGTTTCATCATGTAAGCCTTGTGTTATGGTATATTTAATTGTAGATTCTATTTTATAATTGTAAAGATTAAACTTATTTATGTATACCTCTCCTCATAAATTAGCATAGAAAGCATATTCCACACTTCTAATTCCTTTCATCTAGTATCATAGTTTGAGCACCTCATACTTTAGGTGTGACGGATAAGATTTTTTGAATAATCTTAGATTAATTAGGAGATCACATGAGAGGAGATCTTGATGTAAGAAAAATGACAAGCACATCAAGGATAGAGATGGAGAAGTTCACCGACACTAACTTTGAACTTTGGAAGATCAATCTATGAAGGATATGTTGTTAGATAGTGATGTATGGGTTATAGTATATGAATCCAAACAATTTTTCAATGAAATAAGAAACTATGACATAATAGATAGAAAACAAAAGAGCCTCATTAGGGCTTGATTGGTAGACTTCATGTTATTGAATATACATTAAGAGTTCATTGCAATAGCTCTTTGGAAGAAGTTAGGAAAGATGTATTAAGCTAAATCCTTGGTAAATAAAGTTTTCTTGAGAAATAAGTACACCCTCAAGATGGAGCATGGTGGTTCTATGGTTGAGCACCTAAATTCTTTAAATATGGTCATGACCTAGTTGCACTTTGTTGGAGTGAAGATGGAGGAGAAGGATTTTTGCATGACACTTTTATGTTCTCTAGATTCATGGGATCACTTGGTGGTGGAAATTAGTTGCATCATTTCTTTTGGAGATGTAAAGAAAAAATTCCAAATCAATTATGGAGGCCCTAGCTATTTGTGGAAGATTAAAAGAGAGAGGCAAGAAGGATAAAAAAGATAAGTCTATACTCAAATCTTGTGGGAGATCCAAATCTCTTGGGAAAACCTAGGCTAAGTGTTGAAATTGCAACAAATGTGAGCATTTTAGAAGAGATTGCAAGGAGAATATAAAGAAAAAGAGAAATGATTTAGGTGATGAGTTCAAAAAATTTCTCAAGATGATACTGATGTTTTTTGTAATAGCCTTGGGAACAATGCATCATAAGGTGTGGTTGGTAGAATCTACAACTTATTTCACATGATCCTATATCGAGTTTGGCTTTCAAATTATGAAGAATATGATGGTAGGAAGGAATTCCTTGGAGATGAATATTGCCTAAATCTTATTGTGTAAGAGTCTTGATCTAAATCCTTGATGGATGTGTCAAGGGGATCAATGGTATAGTATATATCCTTGGTTTAACATAGAACCCATTGTCAATGATCAAACTTAATGATGTGGGTGTGTAGGTTATTTTATCTAAAGGATTGCTTAAGATTTTGCAAGGAGTTATGGTTCTTATTAAGGGTGTTCATGTGGGCACTTGATTTCAGCTAGATCCATCATAGTTAATGTTTTGAACACCCAGAAGACTAAGAGGGGGGGTGAATCATTATTCTATTAAACTATTTAATCATAATACATACAATAATCAAAACATATCTAACTGTAACTATAAATGAAAGCATGAAAGGAATCACAAGATCACATAATACATGAACACCAAGATTTTTACGTGGAAAAACCAAAAAGGGAAAAACCATGATGAGGATTAGCTCACAATATATTATAATCGGTTGTAAGATATTACAGGTGCTCATTGCCAGGACACACTATCTTTATAAGGTTCACAACCAGAAATAGATACAAAACAAAAATGGCTATAAATACAAATGTGAATTGATACAAAGTGCACCTTCCTTGTGTTGAATTCAGTTCCTTTGAAGCTTTGAATATAAAATATTGCTCTGCTTAGCAGTCACTCAATAATTCACAATAATTTTGCACTTATTTGGATCACACACATACAAATTCGCAAGTTCGCACATCTCATAATATGTCATATCATCTCATTTCATTTTACAAACCAAAAAATGTCTCACATATATACCCTATTGCATCTGCATTCATCAATTAGGTTAGCCTAATTAGATGTAGCCCTCTTTTAATTCTAAGTCACCTTGTCGGATTCATACTTGATTCAAATACTTCTTCACGTTCAAATGAATTGTGCAACACTTGGTTTAAGTCGGCATGGACCTAAGATAGATCCCATTAACATCTGCAATACATAATTAATTTCCTCAACACATATCAAGTATTAGGTTGGTCAAGAATTAGACCTAATTACAAAATAAGCCAACTAATCACACACCAACGATCCATCTGATCATATAAACATGCACCATCTAGAATATATAGAGTACTGACATCTATAAATCGTCTCCCAAAATTGTACAAATTGATTCTAAACACCAGAGGAATGCAGACCAGATTACTCATACCCATTTACATTTTTTAAAGCCAAAAACTATATACTAAACTTCTATTACTTGTAACTTTCAACTTGTTTATCCAAAATTGCTGAAAAACTTGATCATAGGTGCATTTAGTGGTCCTGAATAACATAATATAATCTCATAAACTGATCTTACTACACGATCAATTCTTGACCAAATTACCAGATTAAGATGTTACCAAAACTATTTTCTGGATTAGATAAGACTGTCAACAAACAATGTTGGCATCAATGACAGTGCATAAAAAGGTTTCTTCTTCATTCTTTCAACAATCTCCCCATTTTTCATTGATGGAAACATGTGTCATACATCATCAAAAACTTTCAATCATACATGATCTCTCCCTTTATTTGACTTCTCCAATCTTCTTCAAACTTTTCTCAAAACATACTTCTCTCCCTTCACATTTTTCTTAACTACTCCAGCACCAAAACTTCTCCCCCTTTGAATCAAGGACAAAGGGTGTGCCGATAACACACATGTGGACTCTAAAGCAACTAAAAATCAACTGAAATGTATTGACTCCCCCTTAGGGAGTTATCCCAAAAAAATTGATCCAAACATATGTACTAAGATAAACTGAAAGCAACTAAAATAATGAAAATAGTATACAAGGTGAAATATGTTCATCCAGAGGAGGAGGCACCTTCAAGCTCCTTAAGGATTTCTTGCCACGCAGATTTTCCTTCATTCTAGATCTTCTTGGTTGCAGCAAGAGATTTGTACATAGATTTTAGTTCTACTAAGCTCTCCTCTCCTTCTTTCGAAGTACTTGGATCTGGATTTATCTTCTCAATCTTTTATGCATCAATAAGGGCACTTGACACCAGAATGTTCTTGGTTTTCACCAAGTCCCCAAGTTGTCCAAATCTGCTTATTATATCTTATTTCTATCATTGAAGAGTGAAAAACTTTTTTTGCAAATCTATAATAGTAGTCCAAGAGATGTAATCTCTATCATGTGCAGGATCAAAAGTATTGGAGGCATTAGATATTTGGGACTCTATTGAATCCATTAAATCCTTAATTCCTTGAGTGGCATTCAACCACCTCATGCAATACAAAAACAAGGTTCTAGCCTCATCTTCACACTCCTTCACTTCTTTTATACATTCCTTTACTTTTCCATGTGTGGATACACATTTGTCCTGTAATTCAAGTAACCTCTTCTCTGCAAATCTTGATTCCACTTCTTTCTCAATCTACTCCTTCAAACCAGAGGCATACTCCTTGAGAGAATCAACTATAAACTTTAAATTTTCAATGGGTGTCAATGAATTGTCAACTGTGGCACCAAGGATAACATCTTGTAGAGACTTGATTGCATCATTAATCAGCTCAGTCCCCTTCTGATGAGTCTCAATGATCTCCTTTCTTCCAGAGGCATGGAAGACGTCTTTGAGATCCAACCTCTGAATAGGTGAGATCATATTCAGATCTACACTGCCTTGATGTGATAGAAGTTGAATCAACTAGGGAGGGATGGCCAGTTGGAACCTCATCCATCTTTTCAAAAGACCCTTAAGTGCATTATCGGAGGATTCTCCAGATGGCTTTGCTAGCTCCATGGTCTTCTTAGACTCTTCTTCATTCCTTCCAGCCTCGGCCTCTTCTTTATTATTCTCTTTTTCTTCTTCCTCTTCTTTACATCTTTGTCAAAGGTATCTTTGTATTCATCCTCCTCCTCATCATTTTTCTATTGTCATCTCCTTCTTTTATCCTTGTCCTTCTTCTCCATTTTGATTGTTCTCATTTTCATTTCTTGTCTCCGCATTTTGTTTGTCAGCATCATCATCAACATTCTTTTCTTTTTCTTTTACTTGCTCTTGTTCTATATTATATTTTTCATTGTTAGCATCAGCAGCATATTCAATATCTTTTGGAGGAGCAGATATCTCCGGAGAAGCATCTGTATCATCAACCATATTCCCTAAAACATCAAAAGATGGAATTTCTTCTGCAGTATGATCATTTACTTCTAAAACTTCTTTGAAAATAGGAAATTAGTAATTTGGAGGAATATTTTCCTCTACATCAGTAACCTTATCTTTACAAAGCTCATTTTCTTGAGTTGTGTCAGATGATGAAGCAACAATCATCCTAAATTTCTTTGCTATGTCTCTCACTGTATTCACCATTTCTTGTTTCAGCTTTTCTACATTGTCCTTTTCTCTAGCCATAAGTATGGTAACTCTTTGTTTCACTCTGAATTGTTTAGTAAATACCTCAAGCAAGGTAGCCTTTTCATCCTCAAATAAGAAGGATCCAATTTCATTCAAGGAATCATTTTAATCATGTTCTCAACTTTAATTGTTGTATGCCTTCTTTTCACCAAATCTTTCCATACAACACTAGGCACCTTCTTCTTCATGTTATCCATATTTACATCTAAAATAATCATGTATTGAATGATGGCTTCTATTATTGTTTTTTTGTCTTCCTCATCTACTTCATCATACAATTTAGTAGTTCCTTCTAATAGACCATAATTCTCTAACATGTTATTAACCAAAGCATCTAACTTCATTGGTGAACGAGCTCTTATTGGAGGAGTTTTTGTCTTTTTTTCAGGATTTGAAGTCCCTTCCTCTATTTTCTTATCCTTTTTCTTCTTAAGCTTTTTATGAATGTGAATAGTGAAAGCCTCTTTCTCCTTTTCTATCTCCTCTTCTTCAGAGGTGTCCATGACATTAACCTTAGGCTTCTTTGCTTCAGTGCTAGCCTCTTGTAGTGTGCATTCACCACTTGTGGAGACACTGCTTCTTCTTTTCCTTTTTAGTTGTTCATATTCCTCCAATCTTAGTTCAATTTATTCTTCTACAATAGCACTCAAATTCCTCTCTCTAGATGCTTTTTGTTTCTTCCTCCTTCCAGAGGTAGCAGGGGGTGCTACTAGAGGTATATTCTTCCTTTTAGTGGTTTGGGTGTTGGGTCTGGAGGATGCAATCACTTTTTATGATACTAGAGCATTGTGCTCCACCTTCTTTCCTTTAGCAGTAGCAAAAACCAAAGGATTTTGGCAATACAAAGGCAGGGGTGGAAGCTTTTCTTCCAAATCTACATGGTCTGGAGGACTCGCCAGCTGCTTTGGCATTTGTTTCTCTAACAATTCCCCTTAACATGTTTACTTCAACTTTTGAAAGTCCATGTAACGCAAAGTATTGATTTACCTTTTTTGTTACTCTTTTGTTTCTTGCAGGTTTTGATGTCTCCAAGTGCACTTCAATTGAATTTTCGTCATATGTGCCATGTTTTAGCAAGGAGGGGTCCTTAGGACTTCAGTAATAATTCCACATATTCTTCAACATCTTTCTCTAAAACTTCATAATCGAGAGGCTCAATCCATATTGTCCTGGGTTCAACAACCTCTATTATGCATTCATCTGTAGATATAAGGAAAGTGATTTCATTTGCATACTTCTCCACTAGATTTCGGGGAATCCTTTCTCTATCATGCATATTGTTTTGAAATACTGCAAAGAATGGATCCAATACATTATCTTGAGCCTTAAAGTCACCAATGTTGTGCATGTAGTCAAAAAATTGATGACCCACTAGTCTGCTTCTATCCCAAATCATGTCTCTTCTTCCTGGTAGCTCCCTCAAAAAGTAGAATAGCAAACATACAATCAAGGTTTCAAATTTAAATGCATATTTCTTCTCCCTGGTTTGTTTTAGATTCTCCAAAATTTGTTTTCAAAGCAACTCACATAAATCATAGTCAAGTTCCCATTCACCACCATATCATAAGCAACATAAATTGCAGTTGTAGACACTAAATTATCCCTATTGGTGAAATAAATCTTGTGACCTATCATGATTGCATCATACTTCACAGTAGGATTAGTGATAGGTTTAGTTGTTAATGCTCTTATATCAAATGTAGCACTACTCAACTCCATAACCACTTCATTTTTCACATATTTTAGTATCGATATGTGTCTGGTATCACACAAACCAGTCATAGCCTTGATCACTTCTTTTGAAATTAGTTTGGGCATATATGTCCACATGAATTTGTCATGCATTATGCTCAATGCCATCCTCACATATTTTGCATCCAGCTCACTATTATAGTTGGGGAACCAATTCCAAATATCCAATTTCTTTCATACTAGGTTAGCATATTCTGGTTTTATCAAGAAATCATCTCCATTCAACTCCTTATTCCATAGATCCTTGATTTTTTTGGTCATTGTATTCATCCAATTTTCCATGAATGTAAACCCGTGTGTCCTCAATAGGTGAAACCCTAGGAGGAATCTTTGAAAAGGCACCTTTGAGGTAGTTTTCAAAGACTTCCATGAAAACCTCTTGAATTTAGGTCTAGGTCTTTCGATAATGTTAACTACGATCGGTGTAGCCATTATATCCTTAATTCAATCTCAAATGCTTATAAAATTACTTTAACTTCAAAACCACAAAGCACAGGTAGCTGTTAATACCTTATATACACACGACGGGATCTAGGGTTTGAATATTCTGCACCAAATTGCTTCAAGTTCCAAAAAGCTAGTAAATACTTCACTGATACACTGTAAACCCTAAAGTGCTCTGCATTTCTTCAAATTTGTATATTTTCTACTAGTTTCTTTTTCAGAAGCTTAAGCATGCCATTTTACATCATATGTGTCACTGCTTGAAACCTCATATTTCCAAGGGGTTGTTATATTTTTTGTTATTGCTCCCCCTAAGCCCATGCCTAGGTTTAGTTTCTAAGAGAATTATCTACACCAGAGAGAGGTGCAGATGCATTTGATTCATCTTTGTTCACATGTTCCTCTTTCTTTCTCTGAATCTTCTACATTTCCTTCTTTACCTCAGTAGGATCAATTTTCTTCACAGGTCCATTCCTCATTCCCAGATTATTCTACCTTCTACTCTTACTTCTGCAAAATCTTGAAATGTGTCTAGGTTTGTTGCAATTGTAGCATACAACATTTTTCTTACCAAACTGACTTCCATTCAATCTTGATCCATATTGGTTAGCCTTATGTCCAAATACATTGCATGTATAACAGTAACCATTGAAAGATTGAATCATTCTACTAGTATTAAATCTATTCATCATCTAACTTCTGCACTCAGTAGCTTTATGTCCAAACTTCTTGCATGCAAAACATTGTCCAAAAAAGGATCCAGCATTCTAATTTGTTCTACTTCTACATTTTATAGCCTCATGTCCAAATTTAATACATGAAAAGCAAATACCATTGAAAGATGGGTACCTTTGAGCATTTGGTTCTCTGATGGGAGCTCTTGCAACATTGCTTCTTTGATTTCTGAATAGTTTTTCATTGGCTTGAGTCTTCTTCTAATTGTCATCCTTGTTAGGAGTCTAATTTTCCTTTGATATTTCTCCTTCTTCAAGTCCCAAACCACCTTCGTCTTTAGATGGTTTATGTCTTGTAATTAGTTCATCAAGCATTGTAGTACTTATTTTTAATTTTTCCTCATGAGCTCTTGCTTTCTCCGGATATGATCTTAGGGTTACCACTTCTTGTTCAAGTTTTGTGCATTCACTAGTCTTGCTTTGTACAGTTGCATTCAAACAATCCTCAATTCTCTTCTATTCTTCCACTTGCACTTTCAGTCTAGTAATATCTTCATTTTCCTTCTTCAATTGTTTGTTGACTTCTCTATGTCTTTCTCTGAACTTCTTGATTTGTTCTCTCAACTTTTTGATACATTCATTTGCTTCCTCTAGGCTTTCCTTCAAACTTTTTTTTTCACCTTCAACTTTGTCAATATCTTCAAGAGCAGCTTTAAGTTCTTCTTTGTCAAACATGCAATCGTCTTCTACATATTCAATTGCATAAATTTCTTTCAGAGGAATAGGACACCTTTTATCAGCCATGTGTTCAAACTCCAAGATCTTCCTCAAGCTGTTAGGCTTCTTAGAAGGAACTAGGCTCTTATACCAATTGTTGAACACCCAGAAAACTAAGAGGGGGGGTGAATTAGTATTTTATTAAACCATTTAATCATAATCCATCCAATAATCAAAACATTTCTAACTGCAACTATGAATGAAAGCATGAAAGGAATCACAAGATAACATAATACATGAACACTAGGATTTTTACGTGGAAAAACCACGGTGAGGTTTAGCTCACAATATATTATAATCGGTTATAAGATATTATATGGGCTCACTTCCATGACACACTGTCCTTATAAGGCTCACAGCTAGAAATAGATACAAAATAGAAATGGCTATACAACCAAATGTGAATTGATACAAAGTGCACCTTCCTTGTGTTGAATTCAGTTCCTTTGAAGCTCTGAATACAAAATACTACTCTGCTTAGCAGTCGCTCAACAATTCACAATAATTTTGCACTTATTAGGATCACACACATATAAATTTGCAATTTTGCACATCTCATCATATGTCATACCATCTCATGTCATTTTACAAACCAAAAAATGTCTCACATATATATCCTATTACATCCACATTCATCAATCAAGCCATCCTAATTAGATGTAGCCCTATTTTAATTCAAAGTCACCTTATCGGCTTCATACTTGATTCAAATACTTCTTCACACTTAAACCAACTGTGCAACACTTAGTTTAAGTCGGCATGTACCTAAGATAGATCCCCTTAACATCCGCAATACATAATTAATTTCCTCAACACATATCAAGTATTAGGTCAGCCAGGAATTAGACCTAATCACAAAATAAGCCAGCTGATCACACACCAACAATCCATCTAATCATATAAGAATGCACCATCTGGAATATATAGAGTATTGACATCTATAAACCATCTCCCAAAATTATACATATTGATTCTAAACACTAGAGGAATGCAGACCAGATTACTCATACCCATTTACACTGTATAAAGCCAAAAATTGTATTTTGAACTTTTGTTACTTGTATGTTTCAACCTATTTATCCAAAATCACTGAAAACTTGATCATAGGTGCATTTAGTGGTCTTGAATAACATACTATAATCTTATAAGTTGATCTTATTACACGAGAAATTTTGGACCAAATTACTAGATTAAGATGTCACCAAAACTATTTACCGGATTAGACAAGACTGTCAACAAACAATGTTGGCATCAATGACAACACATCAAAGGGTTTCTTCTTCATTCTTTCAATACAATGCAATATTTCTTTTATTCTTGTAGACAAGAGATATGTAGAATTTACATCTTCATCATTAGAATCAATAACAAGGAGGAGTGTTCTATTTACTTTCAATTTTTGTTCTTTCTAAGTATCTAAGAGAGTTCTTCGTTCAAAGACTAAGCTACCTATGAAGAAAACAATGTTATGTCACCAAAGAATGGGCCATCTAGGTGAAAAGGGTCTAAGGACCTTGAAAAATAGAAATTTGGAAAGGGATTAATTGATTGTGCTCTTGATTTTGATTTTTGTGAACATTGTATTTATGGTAAACAAAATTGCATTTAGTTTTACTGGAGTTCTCACAAATATTTTAAGATGTTGTATCTAATTCATTTTTATGTATTTGGTTTTGTAAATGTTCCCTCTATTTTTATATCTTTGTATTATGTATTTTTTATAGATGACTATTCTATGACATTGGTGTATTTATTTAAAAATAATTCTAAAGTCTATAGTTGTTCTAGAGAGTTTAAGGCTCTTGTAGGAAATTAGATTGGTAAGAAGATTGTTTTTTAGAACTAATAATGATAGTGAGTTGTTTAATGGATTTTTATAGATTCTATATAAGGAGCATGGGATAGAACGATATAAGACAACTCCATATGCCCTTAAATAGAATTTAGTTGTAGAGAGAATGAATAGGACATTGATGGAGAGGGTTAGGAGTATGCTTAGTGGAGTTAATTTGGAGCATAAGTTCTCGGTAGAAGTATTTTCTACAACTTGTTACTTGGTTAATAGGTCTCCTACATCAACTCTTGTGAACATGACTCCTATGGAGGCTTGAACAGGCAAAAAACCCTCATTATTTTTTTATTTTTTTGTATTTTTAGTTATGAGATATATGCTAATGTGTCTAAGAAGAAGCAATTCCAATTTGAGAACATTGTAGTTAAGTGTATATTCATTAGTTATGTTGTTGGTGTGAAAAGGTACAAGATTTTTAACTTTGTGACCATTGTACAATGGAAGCGTTATATTAAAATAGATTAAGCCTCATGTATATTTTGTAGCCAAGAGAGGATAAGGAAAATATGTGGTTCAACCATCCCTAAGATTGATAAAGTTGAATGAAAATCTCATGAAGGACATAAAGAGGAGAGCTCAGATATTTTCTAAAGTTTTGAAGAGGAGGTAGAACCTTTGTCACAACTCTTGAGGGAGTCCACTTGACATATAACAACCAAATAAGTATCTTTCACCTAATTGGAGATGTCTTTTTTCTTTTATTACTAATATACATGTGTTTATAACTATGAAGGAGGTGATGTGTATGTATGATTTTGAGTTCTCGAGAGTGACTATGGATGAGAAGATGGTTCCACTAACGAAAAATAATGCATGGGACTTAGTATCATTTGCTAATGGACAAAAATATATTTCTAGTAAATGGTTGTTGAAAAGGAATATTGGTTTAGATAGTAGTGTTGATAAGTACAAGGCAAAGCTGGTTGCAAAAGGATAATTTTAAATTTAGAGGATATATTTTGGTAATATTTTTTCCTCGATTTCTAAGTTGACATCTATTTGGTTCTTCTAATTTGTAGCAACATGTTTTTATTGAGAGATAGAATATATGGATTTGGAGACAATATTTTTGCTTAGTGACTTGGAGGAAGAGATCTACATGACATGGCCACAACACTGCATTGAAAGAGGTAAAAAAAAATTGGTTTGTAAGTTAAAAGATATTTGTATGCTCAAAGAATCTCCTAGGATGTGGTGTCATAAATTTAAGTCCTTTATTTTGGGCTTAAAATTTTTGAGATTCAAATCAGATCGTTGAATTTATTTAATTTGGGTAGTGATCAATTCCTTGTTTTTGATTAGGGGTAAAGAAGGTTTTGATGGGACCCGAAACCCATTACAAACCAGTTTTGAAGGGATCTGTAACCCTGTCACACCAAACCATGCTGCCAAAAATAAAATTTAGAAACCAACAGTAGCCCAATAGCAGCAGCAACAAATAGAAAATCAAGACTACACATATTGCATCAGACAAGTTTTGAAGGGACCTTGAACCCTTTACAACAAGGTTTTAACTGGGACCTGAAACCCTTAGGTGAGAAAAGACATAGCATGCATCAGCGAGGCATTAACAAACCAACACTCAAGAAAAAAACCACTGAGCCAAGAAAAGCAATCATATTAATGGTGTATAACACCATCTTACCCCTAATCAACAACACCTGCAAATCCAACCACCCCACCTCTATAGAGGGGTTAGAGAGCACAACAGAACACTAAAGCACATCAGCCTTCTTGTAGCACCACACCACCAGAGATTCCATCCCCACCTCCACCTCAATAGGAGGGAGGTCCCCTCTATAAGAGAGGAAGATATGAGATCCCAAACCTCCAAAGCCTTCACTCTTCTGCCCACACACACTCCACCTTAGAAGGAGCAAGTAGAAGAGAAAATAACTCCCCACCAAAACTACAACAACCACCTCCATAGAAGACACCAACAATATACATTGGTTGAAAGAAAGAACTCTGGAAGGAAGGGAAGTCACAACCTCCTTAGGCATAGCAAGAATGTGGAACATGAAAGAAGAGAAAGAACACAACTCAGCCAAAAACATTAAAAACAAAAAATTATGAGCTTTCAGAATAAATATGAGTAACAGCTCAGCCCACATAAGACCCTTGATCACTAACATAGAGGGGGCTAGAGAACCAACATTCCCCAAAAAATTCATAGACCCCAACTACATCTCAACCTTCAAGCTCCAAAATGTGACCCATTGTAGAGCCCAAAGAAACACAAGCATCTTCAGCCAAAAAAATAGATTTACCCCCCTTAACCATAAAATCTTCAAAGAACAAAGGGGGCTAAAAGTAGCAATCCAATGTTGAGGAACCCACAAGCCAATAATCAACACAGACATCACCACAGAAGAGAGACCTTCAATAACCCACAATGGTTGTGTGTGGCCATAAAAAAAGCAACAGAAGGAGAGATGTATGGGCCAAAGACAACCCAGACCCAATAGAAACTTAAATACCAATGCCAGCAACTCATAGGAACCCACAAACAAGCCACCATCATCAACAAGTCCATGCTAACCATTAGCATGTCCATTGCACAAAAGAAAAATCCATAAAAAAGAAGTAGACCCCACCATTGGGTGCCCTTCGAACCAACAACAAACAGCCTCACCTCCTCCAATTAGAGGAAGTAGCAATAGAAAAACAATCCCACGAGCCCACAACACCATCAACATCTTCATTATCATGAGATTCAGAGGCATCCTATGAAACACCCACTCCAGAAATCAAACTTGAACTCACAGTATCCGTGAGTCTAACAAAAATAAGAGGTGAACTAGAAACGCCTAGAAAAACATAGATAGAAGCACAATGAGAGGTCCTAGCCAACAACTCTCCTCCCACCTAGTATCAACCATTCGCTAAAAGCAGTGAACCAACCTCAAGCATGACCCTCCAAGAGATGGAGAACAGGGAAGCAAGATGTTGAAAAGGGTTGCAAGAATACAGCATAGAAAACACCAAGTCGCAACCCACAAAAATATCCACCTCCAAAAAATGAGCCATGGAAGCAAAACCATCAGCACCAGCTGCCGAAACCCCGTCCACACCATTACCATTCAACTTGGAGCTCTCGCAAAGCAAGTCATCCGCAAAGAAGCCAAAAACCATCACAGCAACAGGGGAGCTGTGAAAACCCAACACAACATTCGCGAAGAAGTGATCAATTCCTTGCCATTGCATTTATGTTGACATGTTTTTCAGTAATAGAAATGATATGATTTGTGATTTGAAGTATTAGATTTAACAAATTTTGATATGATAGTAGGAGCTAATAGATATATCTTAGGCATAGAGATCAAAATAGATAGTGAATATAAAACTTTGGATGGGCTAGAGAAAGTATATAATCTCAAGGTTGGAGAGATTCAACCTGACATCTTGTAGACTATTGTGTGTTCCTATTTAGTGGGAGCTAAGTTATCTATGGAGTAGTAGATGATTTTTCTCAATGATATGGATATTAATAATTCCTTACGCTAGTATTATCAAGAATTCAACAATTTCCATGGTCTATAGTATACCAAACATTATTCAAATAGTGGGAGTCCTTAGGCATGTCATGGCTAATCCTAAATGAGTTCACTAGGATGCAGTTAAGAGGGTATTTATATATTTGTGGGGTACCTCCAAATACTCTATTTATTATCATGGTGATGTTGTGAGGGATCAAAACTAAGTGGATATTTTTTTAATTCATGGGTTTAGATTGGGTACGGGATGATGACAACAAGAGCTCCACTAGTAATTATATTCTCCCTTTGTTTAGTGGTGTTATTAGTTGGATGAGCGAGCAATAGGCTATGGTCACTTTTCCCAATATAAAAGCTAAGTACATTGCATATACTGATGCTTGTAAGGAATACATTTGGCTTAAGAGACTGTGTTTAGATGTGGACCTAAGTAAGGAAGTATTATAGTTCTATGTGATAGTTAAAGTGCCACAAGTTTCATAAAGAACTTGACTTTTCCTGTAAGCACATTGATATCAAGTTTCATTTTTTTGAGGTATGGTAGAGGATGGGAGGGTGATGCTTACACTTTAGATAATTTTGTAGATGTATTGACAAAGTTGGTGAGAACGAAGTAAGGGCCTTTTGGGACCTAGCATTTAGATTTTAGTGTTGAAAGCCCCCTTTACTCTTTGGTAAGGTATTTGAAAACTGAGAATGTTGGAAAGGTTGTCTCAACCTTGCAAACCAATGTTCTAATTTATTAATTATTTTCACCTCATATTAGGAAATGAGGTATCACACTTTGTGTTGAAATTATTTACTATATGTCAAATACATTAGGAAGCGTGTAAGAGTATGATTATAAGGGATTTATATTGAAATATTGACCAACATTATGACAAGTCAAAAGGAATATTCACAATAGGTGTTGCCAAAATTAATCTAGATTTACATATTGGCAATACTCCTATATAGGCATGACTTGGATATTGTATTATAATAATTGTTGGTAAACAACACAATTGGTCTTTCTTCTAAGTTGTGGGGTTTTAATTTCGAAAGGGTTTTCCCCTTGTAAACATCATGTTATTGTATTTTTTCTTGTCTATTATTTTCCATAATTGTAAAGATTTTTTTGCACATATCTCTTAATATATTAGTATAGGAAGTGTATTCAACACATCTACTTCTTTTGAATTGCATCCAACTTCATCTTATAAGCTAGTAAAAAAAAAAATTGTCAAACCTTATGCCTCTTCAATAGTGGCCCATATCAATCTATCTTTGGAACAACTAACTGATAAATCCCCACTTACAAAAGCTTTAGTATTCATAGAGAATTGAATTCAAACCTTGATTTCCTTGAACAAATCAACAATTTTGGTGATACAAAAGCTCAAGTAGGAAAGTATGTGTCAATGGTGAAAGACATAATATCTTCCATTGCATGCACATGGTATGTAGTATCGCATCCATCACTATAGGTAAAGTATAAATATGAAATATTTAATATATATTAACTTTACCTCTAATCTAATCCATTGGCATTACCAAGGTAGGGATATTATAAATGAACTAAATAAAATAAAGAGGTCTTTGATGAAAGGGAAGGAAGCAGTTGGGGAGAGACACAAAAGTTAGCATTTAAGAAAGAAACATGGGTTATGTAGAACTTTGTAGTTTCAACATAATGAGATAGACATAGAGGAAGGCATCAAGAAGTTAAAGGAAAAGGGAGAAAAATTTAGAGTGAAGGAAGAAGGAAGAAGAGCAAAAAATCCATGGCGCTTTTGTAGATAATTTCTTGTGATGGAAAGACATGACAACATTGTGAGGTGGGTTACACTCTAACAAAGACAATAGAGCATGGAGTTTTTGAGTGGCCACCATGAGAGGGTTTGATTCCAAAGCTTACATCAAAAATATCTTCAAAATCATTTATGAAGCTTTGTACACTCCTTTACCATTACTTTCTAAAAAGTATAATTCTAAATTATTCATTCCTATAGATGAAAGGAGGTTTGAGAGAGAAAATTCATAGGATCGTGGTTCCCATTAAGGGATTATTGCGATGTAAAAAATATAAGTTCTTAGAAATCATATATTAATCATGTTATGAATTCAGGCATTATGAATGTGTGAAAACTTATTTTATTTATTTCGTCAACTAGGTTGTTTGCCTAGTGCATTCCTTTATATATTTTCTTGTGTTTATTCTAGGAGTTATAGCTACAAATGTTGATTATATATTAGTCCTCAAAACAATGATGAATTTCCACACACTATTTCAATACTGAGGAAAGAACTGAATTTCATGCTTATCAAACTATATAATTTAAGTGATTTCATTCAAGAATTTTTTTTCTTGTAATGGTTAATGCAAGCCTCTAGAATATGGAAATAGATTTGTATGAAATTAAGCCAACCCTTGAAATCAACATTTAGTCAAAAAGGTCTTGAGAGAATGTTGGAATTGATTTCAAATGGAGCATTGACTTTGCTCCTAGTATGAAGTTGTAATTAGATCCATGGGAGCTTTTAGTGTCCATAAAAATTTATCAAAACCCTATACCAAATGCAATACCCACACTTTTGTATGCCTTGAGATGTTTGTTATCTTGAAATAATATTTATGGCTATGTATTATGGGATGCATAGGTCATGCTTGTATATGTTGTACCAAGTATTTACCAGTGTCCCAACTTCACTATTTTCATTAACATAGATAGTTGTGACTTTTAAATTTACTAAGTATTAAATTATTGTTTATTATGCATATTATTTTTAATATCTTTCTATTCATAGATGATTTATACCAAAGGTGTTGAATTGATAGCATGTTGTGACTGACACCACATTTAGGTGGATAATGTTTCTTCGACTATTATTATATGAAGTAGCTACAATTTGTTTGCAACATGAGCATGATGGTGTATGGTGTTTTCATTGATGAAAACCTATTGCAGAAGTGATGTTGCATCTGTATATACATAGTTTGAAGAAGTTCGAAGAATACCATGTGTTTTGGTGAAAATTGCCTAAGTCCCAGACTAGAAGAGTATGCTATCTAGAGGAATATTTTTGTGGTCTAAATTGCTCCACTTTGCATCATCTTGTCATTTACTTTTGAGGTAGTCATGGTAGGTATTGGAAGAGTTCATATCCAGAGTTTTAGGGTTGTACATCTTCCACGGCCGAAGATATTGATAATAGAGTATTAGGCTAAGTAGAAACATATTTATAGGTGCAAAGCGCATATTGGAATGCTCCACATTCCACAGCAGATGGTTATTATGTTGTGCATATTTGAGAAAGTGTTTGAGGATGTCAGAAGTGTATGCAATCCAAGTGGCTAGTAATTTGGTGGTCTGCATGTTGAGTTGCGAATGAATAGTTGGTTCATTTAGTTATTGCTTCACCAATTTTGTTGTGTGGCATCAACCTAAGGGTTTTTGGGTCATGCGGAGTTGAATTGTTTAAGGAGCAGATTCATGGGAGTGATTATAGGTCATGTCGACTTATTTTGGTGAAGAACACATTTTGGCTTATTTCGCAAGGTATGTGGGTTGGAGTTTTGTGCCAATAGGTTATGGTGTTATATGTTCCATCTAATTAAGCCAACCTAATTAATGATATGTGTGTTTGTGGAATGTATGTATATATAGAAGGTCAATTTAGTATTGTGATGATGACATGAGTTGTGAATGAAGATGGGATGTAGAGTGAAGTGTGAAAGGTGAAAATGGTGAATTATGAAGTGTGTAAAGTCATTTTTCTGAGCTTAATTGGAACTGCATTTTCAGCATGTTGTAGATGCATTGTTTGTAGTTCAAAATCTAGAAGTGAGCCATTCTTCTACTCTCTTTTCTATTCTGGATAGTGATTCCTTTGGGTAGTGAGCCCTTAGTAGTGAGCCATTTTTTATGGAAAATGATTCCTCCATTTTGTAATCCATTGTAATTGGTTATAACTGTTGTCAATCAGATTGCACCCAAATGCTAGAATAGTTAAATTCAGCAATCTGTTGAAACATGGAATGATTCTCAGGCCTGTGGGTTGCCTAATTTTGAGAATCAATCTCTAGAGAGGGCTGGTTCCCTGATGGAAACCTCCTAAAAACTAACTGTCGTGGCTGGGAAAGAGATGGAAGCTTGCTTGAATTGAAATCCTAAAGCTACGAGAGATGATTGCACCTATTTGATAATAATTTGCAATTATGATCCACAATAAACTTCTCAAAGCTCTAATCTGCACAACCTGATTTAATAGTCTAATCACTTGAATGATTTAAACAGAGGCTTAGATCTAATGCAATATTGAGGGAAAACGAGGTTTTCATGACAAAATTAATTAATCAATTTATAAGCACAGTGCATAACCAGTGAATTTATACTAAATTGCATACAGACATGTGAAAAAGACAGAGAAAATCAAAGGTTTCAGAACTGAAACACAACAATTCTTTGATCAAATTCTTCAAAAAAACGATGCTTGAAATCTAGAAGGCAAACTCTAAAGTATTGAAACTTAAAGGAATCTTCTGCAATTACACACTTTTGAATAAGTGCCCAACTTTTGTCTTGAAAGAACAATCATTAGTTTCCATTGACAAGTAGCTTCCATACATGCTACATACATGGGATAAGTGCAGATGATAATGAGTATGCCATTCAAGATCATGGTAGTGAATATCATAAATTGAGAATGATGATTTTCTCATGGTGGAGTCATTATTTGCAACAATATAAGGGTCAAAGGATAAGGGTATCAATAATGAATATGATAGATGAAACAAAAATGACATTTTTGTATTGATACATCTGTTGGTTTAAGGAAGCATAAAGCTCAACAACATCCATGAATAGCAAGGAGAATTGCTTAATGAGTATATCAACAAGGATGAAAGGTGTGCACTATATAAAAATAACATGAAGAATCAGGGAATAACAATACAGTGGTGCATCATGTGAAATAGGAGAGAGAATTGGATACAGAACAACCTTGAAACAAAAACAGAACATTCAAGTAAAAGACCTCTATTCAGGATATCAATGCCTTTGAAGGAACAGTACCATTGTAAGGCTGAGCATGATCATTTAAAGGATGAAGCAAATCTTTGTGGACTGAAAATGAAAGAGAAATTGCCACCAGCAAGGATTAAATAATCAGCATTTATATAACAGTCTATATGTTATACAGTCACAAGAATCTGAATAGCATTTAGTATCAGCTATTAACCACAGTCATAAATTACCACGAAATGACAGTTGCCATGATATGAGTTAGCTCTCAAAGAATCACTGATTGTAATTGAAAAGCAGTGCCCAGAAATTCGTGACTGCCATCAGTGCAAGGTTATATAGTGAGGAAGATAAATACCCAGTAGAACAAATCGAAAGGGCTCTTCAAGTTTAAATAAAAGCTTACATTCAGAATAGACATCTCAAGTATCCATGAGATTACGAACACCCGGATGAAAGGAGAAAATCATGGCTGTATATCCATTAAGAGTACATGAAATCGAAGTGTTTCACCTATTGTGAGTTCAAAACAAACTGTCTTGCAAGAGTCCCAAAGTTCTCTCAAGTGGTGAATTCAAAGAGAAAGGAGATATAAACGCAGACATATTTAAATGTGTCAAAATCAAGATAGTCGCAACTATGGAGCCTGTAAATGACTTCAAAGGCAGGAAATGAAATGTCCAAAACGTACCATGAGGAGGGTTTCAAGTATTTTAAGCAGAAGAGGGAAGTTACAAGTTTAGAAACCCTTGCAGGAAAAATTAAATTCGAGCTTCATCAGTAATCATTTCTTTTCAAGAAATATGACTTACCACACATTTGTTTTCAGAATCTCCATGGTGGTCATCAGAAATTGAAGAATATGGTTCGAGCTCCAAAAGGAAAATGGCTTCAGACTTTCGACTCCAGCTCTCATAGTGGCCAGAGCCAACAATGACGCAAAGATTAACAAAAACAAAGAAAAATACAGAGTACATCAGATGAAGTCATAGACGTAGCTGTATGGACCAGAAATGATTCAAAATGATAAGTAGTTTTCATTTTTTGTAAAGGATCAAGTCATTACGTTTTCTTCTTGTTGAGATTCTTCTGAAACAGCAAAGCCTAATGAGTTTCGAGCCTTACCATCAAGGAACTCTCAAAAAACCCTACTCATGGCGGCCGACTTCCTCCAGAAACTTCTCCAAGTCAAATGCAAAAGAGTGATAATGACTTTTAGGGTTCGACATGTGCTTTTTTTCATTCACCCTAATTTCACTTTGCATATTTTTTTGAATGATTTTCATAATCATTATGTCTTTTCCGTGGTCATGACCTTTAGTCAATATGCCTAGCATGGAGGTCGACTTTCTCAATAATGAAGAGTAATACTTTGGTGTTATGGCAGAGTATTAAATCATTATTAAATTTATGCCAAGTGTGGTCAAATGGTGGTCTTAGTGAAAGTGTGAAATACATACTAAATGTGATATTAGAGCTTGAAGATTATGAGGCGAAATAAAATATAAATTAGCTTTATTCTTTTTATTCTTATTTGCATAAATAATGTAAATGGATTAATTGAATGATGAGATAAATCATTTAATTAATTTATCATCTAAACTACAAATAAGAATATTATGTAAAGCTAAGTCATCTTTTACTTCAATTCTATATCAGATTGTCAACTGGAGATTTATCATGAGAAAGGTGGACTTTTAAATATGCATGGGCGGATTGGTAAAAATGAGGCAGTTTTGCATGCATTAGCCCACATTTTCAGGGATTTCAGTTCAGTTTGAGTTACATATCAGTTACATGCTTTATGATTGCCAGTTTGAGATCGAGTTCAGTCATTTTTGCATGAGTTTGAGCCACTTTTTTAAGGATTTTTACTTGTGCTCGGATTTCACTTTGGGATTGTCATCTTTTCACTTTCAGATCACTTTCAGTTGCTTATTCATGCACTTTGGAGTGCCTTCGTATGGTGTATATTGAAAAAGCTTATCTTTTTCAATTCAGTTCTTGTTTTTCAACCTTTGCACTCTGCAAAGTGAATCATCTTGTAACTCAGCATTTTTACAGATTAATACAGCAGTGTTTTCTTACAAGTTCAAAAGTGTGTAATTGCAGAAGATTCCTTTAAATTTCAATACTTTAGAGTTTGCCTTCTAGATTTCAAGCATCATTTTTTGAAGAATTTGATCGAAGAATTGTTGTGTTTTAGTTCTAAAACCTCTTATTTTCTCTGTCTTTTTCACATGTCTATATGCAATTTAGTATAAATTCATTGGTTATGCACTGTGCTTATAAATTGATTAATTAATTTGTCGTGAAAACCTCATTTTCCCTCAATATTGCATTAGATCTAAGCCTCTGTTTAAATCATTCAAGTGATTAGACTATTAAATCAAGTTGTGTAGATTAGAGTTTTGAGAAGTTTATTGTGGGTCATAATTGCAAATTATTATCAAATAGGTGCAATCATCTCTCGTAGCTTTAGGATTTCAATTCAAGCAAGCTTCCATCTCTTTCCCAGCCAAGATAGTTAGTTTTTAGGAGGTTTCCATCAGGGAACCAACCCTCTCTGTAGATTGATTCTCAAAATTAGGCAACCCACAGGCCTGAGAATCATTCCATGTTTCAACAGATTGTTGAATTTAACTATTCAAGCATTCGGATGCAATCTGATTGACAACAATAATATTGTGGGCTAATCCTCATTGTGGTTTTTCCCTTCCAAGGGTTTTCCACGTAAATCCGGCGTTCTTGTGTTTATTGATATGATGCATGTTTTCATTGTTCCTTTCAATTTTTTGTAATTATGATGAAATTCTTTGAATTCATGTTAAAGTTGATGAAGTTAATGAATTTCAATGAATATTGATTCACCTCCCCCTCTTAGAATTTTGGGTGTTTAACAATTAGTATTAGAGCTAGGTTCCTTCAATTGGCTTAACTGTTGAGGTAGATCTTGGAGGTTGAACACATGGCAACTAGGAGGTAACCTATCCCTCTGGAAGAGATCATAATGGAAGGGTTTACTGAAGAAGACAGTGAAATTGACATAGAAGGAGAACTCAAATTTTCTCTTGATGATCTAGATAAAGCAGAATGTGAGAATAAAGATCTGAAAGAAAATATTAAGGAAACAAATGAGTGCATCAAGAAGTTGAGGGATCAAATCAAGAAACTTAAAGAAAAACTCAAGGAAACAAATGAGCAGCTCAAACAATCAAATGAGATAGTCACTAGTCTGAAAATGCAAGTTGAAGAAGGAAAAAGAGTTGAAGACTGCCTGAATTCCAAGTTAAAAGATTAGTCTACAAAATGTTCAAGATTTGAAGAATAAGTTGTGACTTTGAGGAGGATCTATAGAAAGTAAAGAGTCAAGAGGACAATTCAAGAAGAGCTCTACCTTACTTGATGATATGATAGCAATTCAAAAATATTCATAGGACAAAGAAGGATTAGGGTTTGCAAAATGAGAAATCTCAAAGGAAAATCAAAAACTCCAAACAATGCTAAAAAGAAGAAAAATGAACAAAGGAAGACTAGAGATAAGAAGAGAAATATCAAATATGTTTGGAACTAGAAGAAAGATTCCAAAAAACCACCTATCAGACAATCAGTTGCATAAATGTATTAAGATTTTAATGGTTACTATTATTCTTGCAAAAGATTTGGACATAGAGTTGTAGAGTGTAGAAGTAGAATTAATCAAAACTTTCAATCATTTTTTGGTCAATACTATATATGCAATAGATTTGGCCATAAGGCTAGTGATTGTAGAAGTCAGATAATGAATGGCTATAATAATGGTATGATGTTCCAACCATTCAATGGTTACTATTATACATGCAATGGGTTTGGGCATAAGGCTTTTGAATGCAGATCTAAAATGGAAAGAAGTAAGTTTGTTTAGAAAAAAGGTGTCGTATGTCATAAATGCAATAAACTAGGACACATAGTTAAGTTTTGCATAAGTAAGAATGTGAAACCCTCTGGTGAACGCAAAAGAAGACTGATCTAGTTAAGAAGGTTGATCTGTAACATACAAAAACTAAACAACTAAAATAAGTGCAACATTTAATTCAGATATAAACTTGCATAAACTGAAAAACATGAATAAACTGAAGCAGAGCAGCAATTTTTTTTTTTGAAAAGAAAAAACATGATCTTTAAGTTGATTCAATTTGAAATGCATGAAGATAACTGAAAGGAAACTTTACAGTAAATATTCATTACATAGATACAAAGAGTTTGAGATTACAGTGTTCCTTGAGTCTATCTAATCCATTTGGAACTTTAACCATCTTTTACTACTAAAACTGAGGAGGAGGAAAAATATCATTAGGGCACTTTTCCACCCATCCACGGACTTACTAGTCCCCCTGTGCTATTTCCTACTGGAATGGCCCGAGCTTTTGTAGAGATGTAATGGAAGAGATTCTAATGTCATCTGAGACTGGTGTTTGGCCCTACACAATCCCTAGTTGGTCATACACTATAGGCAACTCCTAACTAGTATGACCTCTAACTAGGGTGCATATCTAGGATAAGAACTGACTGCCACTAACAGATAGTATCATCACCTTGGCCAAGGTTTTAAAATATTTGCAACACGACAAGTGGAGTCATGTAGTCAATTTACTTGGAAAGAATCATATAATGAAATTTTAACCTTCATGTTTTTCTCTTATGCTACTGCATATTGACTCATGAGGGTATCATTTAATACTTATAAGTGAGACAAGCTATTTTTCAAAACTCAACTTAATTTGCAACCTTCTTAGCATATGGGTAGCAAGGATTCGATCCTTCACTATGAGAGCATAATTGCCTCCTATTGCACCTAGATGCTCATTCTTTTAATAACTTATAATTAAGAATTTTTAGATTAATAGGCTCTAGTTAAACATCAAGAGTTCATAGAAATAGTCATGGTGTGCATGCGAGAAATCCCCAAACAACATTCAGTTCAAACGGTTTAACTCATTCATAATAAGATAGATTTTCTTCTTCTAGGAAAATGAAACTCCTACTCAAAATGCTATATTATTGATACGAGTTACTAGGGTTGGGTTTATGTCTGTCATTTAATGGAACTAAGGAGTCATTTTACACATATAGTCCAAGAACTCGTAATTAGTCTTGTGCAACGTAGAGAAGTTTAGGAAAGCAAATTAAGAGTCATTCTCAAGAAGAGCTACGATATATTTGTTCTCAATCAAACCTATAATTTCATCTTAAATGCTACACGAATAAGCAAGAACTTAGGAAAAATAAAGAAAGATTTACATGTATGAGAAATGTGCAACTACTCCCTCCTGTGACTAATTTCTTAACTTATCATAATCTTTATTTCATCTTGTCTAGTCGTACTTGAAGCTAATTGGTTTGACAGAATATTTACACACAATTAGCATAGGTAAAAGACTACCACAGACTCAAGAAAGAGACATTTCTATGCTTAGACTTGGCATGATAAGAGAGCGGATCTTGCTCTTGTCTTCAAAATGCAACACTGGTCACTGCAAATTTGGCCTCTAGAGAACTTGAAAAGTACAAAATGCATCCAACACTTCTCAGCATATGACTTCGCTTTAGCCGAGTTCCATTGGTTCTAGCTTGATATCCACCTACTTCATTTAGACTAGCTTCTTTCTCCTATCTGCCAACCCCCCTAGAAGCAAGCTAGAAAAATGATATCTTAAAGCTTTTTCCTGAATAAACCCAAATCACTCCCAAGAAACAGTTGTGTGAAGAAATGGAAAGATCTCCAAAAGAAATAGCAAGCCCGGGTTTTACCTTTCCCATGTGTGAAGTTTCCATCACACTACTGACGCTACTCCCATGATTCTCAAGGCATTTTTTTGATTTACAAACTTTATTTGAATGAAAAAGACGAGATTAAAATATTGTATTCGGTGATTTATATACTTTCATATTATATTTGGGTTGATAAATATTATATTCGGGTTGATCAATATTATATTTGGGTTGATAAATATAATTTACCTGCACCTATATAATTGCATAAAGATTATGTTTTTTAAATTTTAATAATAAAACAATTGATGATTTTCCTTTTTAAGAGGAACGTTATCTATAATTACTTTCATTCCCTTAATATAATATGTGTTTTGAAATTACTGAAAGATATTAAGTTTAATTCCTTTATATTTGATCAATTAAATAAAAATTAAATATTTTTGAGAGCCAATTAAAATTTCACCAAAGACAATCCAAATTTTCAGGTCCCTTAAAGATTAAATTTTAATTTTAAATTCAAAAGAAATAATAAGGTGATGCTACACGACCAACAACATAGGTTAGGTAATCCTAACACCTAGGGTCAACCTTGTGGTTTACCTAACAACTCTGAACTTATGGTTTCACACCTACTCAAATGAGAGTCACAACTTACATATTAGGTTTCAAATGGCACTAGGCTTCTCTTCCATTACACCTTGTACCTGATGATAACTTTTCCTCCCTCCTCAGAGGTGATATTTCCTGCAACCACTAGGTCAAAAAACAAGTAGTTAGTCTAATATCTCATTGCATTTGCATCAATGCAAACATGAAAACATCTATCAAATGAAATTATTTACACCAATTATATATAAACATTGTATATCTCCATTCAACAAGCTAATTAACAATATATATATATATATATATATTCATGCTTGAGAAATGACATCAAGATACTAGGGCACAATTCTAGAATATCTAGGTCACAATAGCTAAGGCACAAGCGGGATGTAACATATCCTTCCCCTTGTGAATCATCATCCTCGATGATTAGAGTATCATATAAGTAACAAAAGTTTTCATTATTTATCTGAACATAATAAAAAAAGTTCAACTATCATAAACATTAAATAGATGAGGAAATTTCTGATGCATTTCATTGAAACCCTCCCAAGTGGCACTGTCTTCCAAGTATTAGTCCCACTGGACCTTAAACTGGGTAACTTCTATGTTACGTAAGTGATGCTTATGTACCTCGAGTACCCTGATTGGCTCGATCATGACTACCCCTGGGTAAAAGCACAAACCTATGTCACACTTTCGGCTAAAAAAGTAATTCCGAGTGAATTACTTTCGGTCGGCACATTTTCGGTCGAGAGGGTTTTGGATGAAGCCACGGGGCAGTGACATGGTGCCTATGTGGGGGCACATTTTTCGGCCAAGTAGCTTCTGGCCGAAAGTTACTCGGTCAAACATGTACTGACCAAAACGCACGAAATAAAAAAAAATAAAAAAAGACAACAACCTAACCATTTTGCATGCTCTGGCAAAAGGTTTTGGGACGAGAGGTTGTCGGATGAGGTTAAGATCACTAGTTCCAATAAATACCAGGTTCTTCATTCATTTTCTTCATTCTAGGTTTGATTTGGCAGCCTGTGGGATGTATTTTTTTTGGGAGCTCTGTCGGAGTTAGGGTTTGTTTTATTGGTGAAAATAAATTTGACAGGTTCAATGTTATTGGCTGAATGTGTTACAATTTTGCGGTATTTGTGAATTACATGAAGGAAATGCATATATGTTGTGATTTGTAATTTGGAACATTAAATGTCAATTTTTGTTGTTTAAATTGTGTAATTTTCTTTGTGGACTAGAAATTTGGGGTTTTGTAATTTGGGGTTTCTTAGCTAATCTGTACACAGACCTAGCAAAAAGAAGAAGAGAAATGAAAACTACACAGACCTAGCAAAAAGAAAGAAATGAAAACTAAGTTTTCCAATCAAAATTCAATATATAAGTCTTTTGAACTCATTGACCATTCAATACTGACTATTTGTTCTGAAAGACATTTGAGGTTAATGCAAATGTTGAACATGAATTTCCTAATTTTGAAAGAGTACTTTGTATACATGCAAATGAGCATATAAGAGTCAGATTAGAAGTAAATATATTATATAGGTCACTGAAATGTGATGAAATACAAGTGCCTGAATTAATTTGGAAACAATGGTTTTAAATACCTTTTCCTAGAAAACCAGTGGCGCCAATGACTAGAATGTTCACAAATGAAGCTTCACACTAATTAAGAGGCCCACTGTTGGAGGCCAAGTAGTCACAATGAAATCTACAGTGACAAATTTGTTTACCAACAAGCAGCAATAGAGATAACCAACTAAATGATTACCATTTTTACAATAGAAGCAAATGCTTCTTCACAGACTCCTTCATATGCACATCCTTTAGCAACTAGAAAAGCTTTATACTTCTCTAAAGAACCATTTGATTTACACTCTAATTTATACTAGTTACATGCACACCCTGTATTTTGCAGATCTAAATCTTCTTTCTTAACATTTTACTTTACCTTTGCCTGAATATGACCTTCCTTTGTAGCCAATGAGATCCCAAGATCAATTATGTCTGTAAGTGTGCCCATTTCACCTTTTCTTCAAATCTTCACAACTCAGTTTCTCAAAAAAAATTGATATCTCTAGTAGAACAATAGAAGCCTTAAGAAATTAGAAGTAAATCACAAGGTATCATCTTCAGTTGATGGAGCTTACTCTATTATCTCCAAATCATGGGAAGGAAAACTTTCAGAGATTTCCCTTATGGACTGATTTCCGTTATGATCTAAGAATGAAGGATTAGTAGCAGCAGTCAATACCTCCTCAGATTCCTCATAAATTGCATTCATATATACTTTTTCCACTCCCCCTCTTTTTTTCTGTCTTGACTAATTGTGCAAGGTACAGGACACTACTTTGTAGTCTTGAAGTGATATGCATCCAATCTGTAAGGGTCTTCCATGGTCTCACCCTTCGGTAATCCCTTGGCATTCTTGCAATAGTGACCATGTGATCTTCAAGATGAACAATGTTTCTTGCATACTGTGTACTACGATCATACCTCAAACCAATGAGGCTTCCAAGTGTGACACCTTTATCAGGGAAGAAAGATATAATAGACTGCCATAAAAACAAAACGAAACACCTGCTATAATTAGAAATATACAAAAATATGTTCAGTACCAGTTAATAAAAGGGTTAGAGCTAGCAGAAAAATAAGTTTAATCAAGACTGGCATAACATGGCCACTGAAAATTTTATTTTTTCCCATTAAATTCAATCCTATGGCACATAATCTGAAGCACTGAATGAAATGAATCATCCTTCTAAGGAATATATGCCTTCCATGGGTCCATTGTGAAAATGGGGTTTCTCTCCATCGGTATAAACATATATTTTGAAGATGTTTTCCATTATTTCATAGCTCCTACATCCATTAAATGCCATAATTCTCATGATTTTTTTCCATTGATTCAGTTTTGACTCATATAATAAATGCAAAAGTAATATATATACAAGTTAAGAGTATTCAGATTCCAGACAAACCCTATACAAGAAATTGTGTATCCTATGGTTGCCATAGTTTCATCCTTTAGGAAACAATCTCTAAGTTACAACAGATATGTGTGTGTGTATTAGAATCATACATTTATATATAGTCCAACATATTGGAAACATATGAATCAGGGATTTACATTTAGGAACATATTAGAACCTTAGCAATCAATACATCAGTCCCCTTTCAGAAGGCTAGATTGTTGTTGATAGATGACAAATAAGCTCTTATATTTTGTTCATATAAGGTCATATTTTTTCCTTAAATTTTTAATTCATTTTAATATATTACAATCAATTAACTTATTCTGAGTTATTAGCATTGTTAGCCACAACTTATTTTAATATATCATCAAACTCAAAGAATTAACAAATTACTGCCTTAATTATAAATCCTAACTCATAACATCAAATATACTTTTCACCTTACATGTATGTATGTGTGTACATACATGTACATATATATACATATATGTATGTATGTGTGTACATATTTGTGTATGTACTTGAGTGTACATACATGTACATGTGTACACATATATATAAATGCATGTGTATGTATGTGTATGTACATGTATGTACATGTACATACATTTTGCCTAAATTTACATTTTTATAAATCCAAATTTGAAAACCCCAAATTTCTAGTTCACCATGTGTACATGTACATGTACACATATGTGTATGTACATGTGTGTACATATATATGTGTATGTGTGTACATGTATACATTATATGTATATAATGCATGTACATGTGTGTATGTGTACATGTGTACATGTATGTATTGTATACATATGTGTATGTGTGTATGCATGTATGTATGTATTATACATGTATGTGTATGTGTATGTGTGTACATGCATGTATGTATGCATATATACATGTGTATGTGTGTATGTACATATGCATATATGTGTATGTGTGTATGTATGTATGTATGTATGTATACATATATGTACATGTACATGTGTATGTATGTATGTACTTGAGTATGTATGTATATGTACATGTGCATGTATATATATATATATATATATGCATACATATTTATGTATATACATATAAATACATATATACATATGTCATGTGCATGTGTACATGTGTACATGTATGTATATGTGCACATACACACATACACATGTCTATGTACATACATGTACACATGCACTCCCACATGTACATGTATATATGTACATACACATGTACACATGCACACATATAAATATATATATATATATATATATATATATATATATATATATATATATACATGTACACATGTATTGAAAGTCTCTTTGGAGTTGTCAAATTTCTTATGTTATCTAAGTTGTTACATGAACTATTGAACATGGAGATAGATATAAAGTTTGAACTATCTCATTCTAGATATATTTAAAGTTAAAAATGTTTTAAGTTTTGAAACTTGAAAATTTTGTTTAATTTAAATATATATTTATTTAAATAGTTTTGAAATTTTCAATTTAAATTTGTTTATCATGTATATTTTGTTTTAATGATATGCAGATCTCTATCTATTTACATATACAGATATATATATCATGGTCGATGAGGGATCTCATCATTCCCCTCGTTCTGAGCTGATGCTCAAACTAAATCAAATTTATTTCAAGATAGTATTGCTAGATTAAACAATGCTCTAAAATGTTTAGAGCAAACAATTGACAACTCCCCCAATTTGGCTAATCGAGATAGATTAGTCACTATTAGACAAGAGATTTATAAAATGATTGAGACAATTCGATCATACAATCCTTATGATGAAATCAACATTGAGAACTTTTATTTGTCTCTTGCCAGGAGTGTTACTGGTACAGTGAAACATACAGAAGTTGCCAAATTAGTTTCAGGTGAAAATGTGTTATCCATGTTCCCATTTTATAGAGGAAAAAATAAAATTAGAGGATATGTGGTTACGAGGTGTGTAGATCCTCTTGTTGCGCCATTCATATACCCTAGATGGTTGGCAACGCATCATAGATGGCCTCATAATGATGAGCTACCATAGTATTTTGTAAAATAGTTATATGCAGAATTTCATTTACATATAGAGGTGGACTACACATCTTATCTCAAGCATGTTGGCCAAGGTAAAGGCCTTTTTTCTGACAAACCACACTTTAGACGTTCAGATTTTCCACTGCTTGTGGACAAGAGGGCATTAGTTGGCCCAAACCTTTTGGTTTTACCAAAACATTTAGAATTGGAAGCAGCAGGGGAGGCAGCAACAAGCTCCACTTAGAGGCATATTTTTTATAACATTGCCTCTATTATGACGCAGATTGATCAAATTTCATTTGATCAAGTTGGTAGATACTTATTATGCCTGCGGATCAGCCTTCCTCCCACTGAGGCTACATCTGCATCATATGATCCATTTATTCGTGTCAATCTACCTACTCTTTTAGATGTTGAGCAGATGACCCACATGATTCTGTGTACTGTGTGTAGAGTCTTAGTTTTGAATTTACTAGCAGCATATCAAGTTATCAGTGAGGACCATGGGATCGCTCTTGACCAAGTATAGGACTTTATCAGATGGCGATATCCTGGTACACATACGAGCCACAGGGTGGAAAATGCAAATGATATTCCACATCAGCCTACAGGATCCCATGCGCATCATGTTTCTATCGATCCTTTAGCTTTTCCAGGTAGTCGTCAGGATGTTACAAGTCACGTTGAGGCTACTGCAGACCTAATCCTGTCCATGGGACATATAGTCAACTTCTTTTTTCCACTAATACTATGTGTGCTATAGGTCCCCCTATGATGTCTTTACATTCTCGTGATCTTAGTGACATTGGTAGAGCCATCGATCAGGCATGACAAGTACTTGAATATAATTTATACATATAAAATTGTGTTCTAAAAAATTATGTATTGCATTTTTTAAAGTCAGTTGTTTAACTCCTGATTGAAATTGTGTACTTGAAAATTTTAAGCAGTATGGTGATTTTTCAGACTTTGGAAATTTGGAGCATGATGGCGAAATCGCGCAGTATGCAGCTGAGGTACATTTAAATTTAATAAAAAAATTAATTACTTGATGTAAAAGTTTGAACACATTGAACCAAGTACATTGTACAATTTTAGATAATTTTACATATATGTACACATATATATACATGTCTTAAAAATTAAATTTAAACATGTGTACATACTTGAACACATGCAGGGGTTGGGACGAGACTCAGGACATAGATCGGGACATCTTAGATCAGGGCATTGATCCACACATCTTGGATCAGCAGAGGGATCGATCCATGGATCGAGGGAGATATTGGGCCATGGATCGAGGGAGAGATCAAGCCATGCATCGAGGGAGAGGTCGAGGGAGAGATCGAGGGATAGATTGGGCCAGAGATCCGATGATTCTATTCATAACAGACATCCCTCTCTTTGAGATCTATTTTACAGTATTACATGTTTGAGATCAGATTATTATGCTAGAGACACTTTTTATGATTTATGTATTGAACATTTGCATGTACTATACTTATTTTTTACGGTACATATACTTGTTATGATTTACATCACATTCATACATTTATGTTTTATGGTTTGAATAGGTTTGTTATATACGTGCATTATTATGGTTTGAACACTTACATTACATCTATAAATACATCGTGCATTATTAATTTATGGTTTTACACTTAAGTTCAAGTACCTTTATTTAAATTTATTATGGTTTGTTCAAATGCATTTGTTGTACATCTATTTACATCGTGAAATCAAAATGTTGTCCACTATTTAATGGTTGCTATTTGTAAATTTAAAAAGATGGACATGTACAATTAATTTAAATAAATAGAAATGAATTTGTCTTTAATAAATAGGTCAAGAAATAGAAAATTTTGAATGCAAATATGCTTGAGATTAATGCTATATTTAAAAGTGGAACATAAAAATGCAATTTTGGAAATAGATGATAACTTGAATTCTTAGCTATAAATGTTCATTTTTAAAGTCACTCTAGGTTAAATATATAAATTGTGCATATGTCATGCTATACATGAACTTAAGAATTACATATAATCTAATACACATGTTCATTTGAATGTGCATGCAAAGAATTCTTGAACTAGATGATGAGCTATACTTGTGTCCAGTTGAATGTAAATGAAATCAAATATATTCAAGTGAACTTAAGAATTCCATATAATCTAGAATAATGTGATTAGATTTACATTTAATTTACTCTAGGTTAAATGAATGTAAATGAATTTGATTGTGCACGCAAAGAAAGTTCAATCTAGATGGTCCATGAGCTATAAGTGGAGTTGAATGTAAATGAAATCAAATTTCTATTCTCGAAATTTTTTAAGAATTCCATGGAAAATTTTAAATATATGCAATTAGCTATTGATATATTTAAATCTCAAGTTATGCACATAATATAAGTATCTAGATTTTCCTAGATGAAAGTTCTATATAAATTAAAAATTGATCAATCCATATATAATTAGGTCAAATTTGGACCATTACATACATGGTCTCAAGCTATACATGGTACAAACAAAGTTAAATTGATACCAAAATGTAGCTATCTCAAGCACCCCAAACACCATCACTATGATTCACTACAATGTTCATATATTCCAATGCACCTTGAGGTGAACAAGAAAGACCAATCCAAGAGAACCTGGATACAATCTAAAATTCACAAAATGGATTTGATAACTATGCTTAAGATAGGCTAATGTTCTTAAGAAAATTTGGATTAAAGATGAAATTAAATTTTAAGGTCTTGATTTTTTATTAGGAGATTGGATTTGAAATGGATGATAGTCTAGATTAAGGATAAGGTCCCTAGATGTTGAAAGCTTTGGGTGATGATGAAAGGACAATATGATGTATGGACTAGATTGAGACCTTAACCAAATTTTGATGTTCAAGTGATGATTTTTTATTAAGGATGGAAAATGGATGTATGGTTGAGATGGTTCTAGATGGATAATTTAAATTATTATATTTTGGAAGAGGATAGATGGATTAGATTCTAGTCCATTTGATTAAGATGAGATTAGGTTGATAATGTGATTAGAACATGATAATGAATGATTAGGTTTGAAGGGATGATTCTACGATGATTATGGTTAAATGGGTTATTACTCGATAAGGTGATCTTAACTTGATGATTAGGATGGGGGGTGCTTACCTGATGAAAATAATAATTAGGATGTGATGATTAGGATACATGAAAATCAAGATGATCATTTAAAATTATTGAATGTCACATTAAATTAACATAAAAAATAAAGAAAACTAGAGACAACATGTATGTCTAGATTCTTCGCCACTCAAACACCAAATCAACTATAATATACTTGTGGAGTTGAATGTTCAAATGAAATGAAAGATTCATGAACTTAAGAATTCCATGGAACATAAATTTAAATGCAAAATTGGAACATAAACTAGGTTTTGTACAAATTGCACACATGTATATTCAATCTAGCTCATATATAAGTGGAGTTGAACAAATATTTATTTAAATGTATTTGAAATTTTAACAATTCCATGTGTCAAACATAAAAATACAATCAAGGAATCTAGATGATTTAAAGGAATTTAGGCAAAATGTGAGCTTTTTAATTTAGTCAAGTTAGGTAAATCAAGTAAATTGTGCATGTACATATATATGTATGATCTAAGATTCAACAAATGAAATCGAAGATTCTTGAGTGAACTTAAAAGAATTTCATGTCCAACATAAAAATCAATTGGAAATAGATGATTAAAAAGGAATTTAGGCAAAATGTAAATGAAAACATTTTTAAAGTCACTAGGTTTTTTATCAAGCATATATGATCTAACATACATGTATTTAAGTGGAGTTTCAAATGTAAATTATGATTTATCAAAGATTCTTGAACTAAATTAAGAATTCCACATGGAACAAACTTATTTAAATACAATTCCAAAAATAAATGACCAAGCCTTTGAAAAAAACCCATTATAAATTATGTCACATGTCCAATCAATATAAATATATTATAGATCTAGATCTATAATTTAAGTTTGAATGCATATATATATATCCAGTCATACACATGTACATATATCCAAAAAACAACTTAAAGCTCCTAGTACACAAAATTTGGATCCTCTCTATCTTTAATTATCTCTAAAATATTTTCATGATCTTCAATAGGCAACCTCCACTTTTGTTTGGCACGTCCTCTTTTAGGTAAAGTTTTTAAATTTATTTTTGTTGCCAAAACTAAGTGACTGTAATGTAGAACATTTTGTCCTGGCCTATAATCAACAAATATAATACCATTTTTATCTATCTTTATTTGTTGATAATATGTGCCTTCAATAACAACTGATCTAATGGGATACTCTTGTCCATCACCATCTGTCATCGATTCCACCAATTTTCTTTTTGGTTGCGTACATCTTAGTAGATAATAATCTACATCTTCTGCATTTTCAGGATCTGCAACTACAACAAAAATATCTCCTATACACACACCACATATATACATAAAGTAAATACATAAATAAGTTGTAAATATATTTTTAATATATATAAATTTATATATATAAACATGCTTGAAACTTACTTAAACATAGAATATTTATTTAAATCTTGATTTTAACTAAATTAATCAATTTCCATACATGTAACAACTAAATCAAATACACGTTCGTAATCAACTAAATATAGTGGATTGTAGACATCAACATTGTCATCTTTAGAAAAAGGAGGTATTGATATTAATTGTTTCATTTCCCATTGTGAAACATACCCATCTCTAATATTCTCACATTGATCAATATTTGCATTGTCCACAATGCAATCAACACAAAAACATGATTTTTCTCTCACATAAATTGCATAAGGCCTACTACTCCCCGTTGTCGTGATTTGATGCAGACATCTAATACCATGAATTGCTTGACAATTATAAGGATTTGATCGATCAATATCTATAAATTCAAACTTGAAAATTCAATTTGAAATCATGTATGTACTTGAACTTTGAAATTCAAATTTTTAACAAATTTTGACTAGATGTACCTATAACTTCCCAAAAATACCATGTGTTGTATGTTGAGTCACGAACAGAAAAATGACTTTTGCACCATTCAACAATTTTGTTTGCATTCTATATGGCATTACCTACAAGTACACAAGTTAGCACAATTTGTCACCTATTACTTTCAAGAAACTTAAAAGAATTTAATTTAGTTTTTAAATATATATATCTAATCTTTTAAAAAATATCAAGTTAGATTCCATATATATATATGGTGAAAGTTACATACCATCAAGTTCATGTTGACAAATTGCACACTTCACACATGCTCCTGCTCCATCGTGCTCTCCTTTTCCATGTCCACTCATAAAAATTCCACAAAAATTTGGTGTTGCGTCTAGCATGTTGACTTCTTAACCAAACAAAAGCTTTTGCAGACTTAAATTGTCTTGCGAAGTTACAAATAATTAAACACTCAAACCAAATTAGCTTCAAAAAAGTAATTATATATATAAGCAATTAAACAATTTAAGTCTCAAAGTTAAAAGTAAATATATATAAAAAAATTAAAAAAAATTTAAAAAACAATGTACTTACCAGCACATCCATCAAACCATATCCAGTGTTGTTCTTGATTTATGCCACATCGTCTCAGGTCTTCAAAAAGAATTTTGAAACAATGAGCTACATAGCTTCTATCATGATTCATATCATCACTGATATAAAAGTGAACCTCTTTGATGATAATTCGATCATCTTTGCTACTTTGTATTCCATCAACTGCTAACTCTGCATGCTTGTAGCAAACTTGCACAAAAATTGCAACTTGCTCTGAATGATAATATTGAATTTGGATCTTAGTTTGAGGACTAAATGTATAGTTCTCAAAGAAATCTACAATAGAAAGAATACAACCTGGTGGAAAGCAATTCTTTGAATCGCGAAATTTCTTAGCTTTCCATCTTGCATCATGACAATGTTGGATATGTGGATATATGATATTGTGAAATTTACTCATGAATTCATTGTAAAGCAATCCACTCTCTTTGAGAATAATTTTTTTGGCCTCAACTCCTGACTTCGTTAAGTATGTCTCATATTCAAATCTCTTCCAAGTAACTTGCATTTCATTATTTTCAACATGTAAAAGATTCTTCAAATCTCCACAATCATTACATACATTTTTTATGCACTGAACATTGAATTCATCTGAATCTTTTGATTTTTCACATAGAAGAGACTTCACAAATTGTGTTGTGCTTCTAGGGATGGCTAAATTTTGATCAATTGTTGCCATAGATTTTATATATGATTGTAGGTGTAGATCAAATTCAACATGATTTTGACAACAACAAGTTTCACATACTTTATTTATACTTACAAATGATGGTCGTAGTGTTTCAAACATCCTTTGAAAAATCTTCACATTTGAAAATTCTTGTTTAAATGCTTCAAAAAGTTCACTTTGTGTTGTATCTGTTAAAAAATATTTAACTAGCTCCCTTTGGGTGTATTTTTCCTCTATGCATCGGCCCACGCATCGCAAAGTCAACTCGGCCTTTTATCTAGGTTTTTCTCTGTCACACCACGTGTCTACTCCTCGCAACCCCGAGTCTCTACATTCCTTCGCATTCTAGGAAACTCTGTTATGCTTCCACGTGTTGTGGCTGTGGGATACTTTTGATCGTTCTTTCTTACTGTTTCATCGGGCTCCACTCGGGTGCCACGAAGTCCTTTTTCCCAAAAGGTTTTGGTGGGCCCCACAGTTGCTATATGCGGTGTACACTTGCTACGTGTCCGCTATTCGCAAATCTTTCTGCATAGAGATGAAGTAGCAACTGCGGGCAACGAAACGCTACCACGCATCTCTTTTGCGCCCGGCTGGTGATCGTTCCCTCCATTGTTGATGGTAATATCGAACCGAATGATGCTATTGGCCAACGCATGTCATAATCATTCGCACAAGACGGTGACACTTGTATGATCGGGCCTTGTCGGGACCACCGCCATCATTTGCAGAGGATGCACCTGTGCCTGGAATGACCGGATGCTTGGTTCCAGATCGATTATGTTGCAACAACTTTGGGAATATTCTAATTCTTGCATCATTGCCAGGGGATTGCGAAATATTTTCTATTGCTGCTCTCCGAGGTGGTGGGAAGTTTTCCTGCTATATATACTTTTCTCTGTTGTGAGAAAAGGGTCTGAAATTTTAAGGAAAACATTGGTTTTAGGAAAAAGATGTCAGGCCTTTATTGTTGTTTTATTTTATTGCAAAGACTATCAAACTGTGCCAATTATTCGGCCTTTCTATTTTTCATGCTATTTCATCAAACTGTAAACTGTGCTTTTATTGTCTGGACATTTCATTTAAGAACTTCTATATATGTTGAATGCAAATTTGCTAACCTAGACCATGTCTAATTAATCTTCTTGGCAGTAGGAATGTATGCAATATTATTTTATGTCAATGAATGGATTGTTTATGTTGTAATCTTAAGTTTATGATGTTCTGGAACACTACAACACCATTTAGGCCCTTAGATCTGTGATTTATCATTTCTACCATTAAGTCTTGGCGCATCGCCTTAGGTTAGACTTTATTTTATTATATATGTTTCATTTTCCCTTTCAAACCCCCATTATAGAAGAAGTCAGCTTCTCTAAAAACTCGGAGGTCACTCGGTTTAGCGCAAAAGGTTCCCCATAAACTAAGTTTCCCACAAGACACTGTTACCTCATTAAATTTTGGCGTCAATAGTTTGTTTCTTTTTTTGGCACACCTAGTGGGACCGAGCTTAAATGAAATTGCATTTTAGAAGGGTGTATGAGCCATCGGCTTGTAACTAGATCCCAAACCGCAAGCAACCCCAGTCTAATAGCACCCCCACTAGGAATAGTGCGAGTCACAAATCAGTTGGTAACCGTTCCATTCTCGCTGCCCGTTCCTCTCACCATGTTGTTGGCCGCCAACAGAAATTACGTGGCATGGGACGTTGGAAGTCCCCTAGCAGCCCCAGTAGCACTTGTTGTTTGGGGTGTTATCCTGGTTTCAGTCATGAAATTTATACCAAAGTTTACCGAAGACGGCTCAAGAACACCAACAGAACATTTGCAGGATGTGGCAGACCTATGTCTGGTACACGGAATTACAGTGTAGAATGTAGCTCTGAGGCTTCTCACCGCGTCTTTCAAAGGCAAGGCATTGGATTGGTACCGAACACTGTCACCTAATGTTATTTGCACCTGGGATGAGCTCGGAGATTCGTTCTATGAGAGGTTCTCAAATGACAGAGATCGTTCTTCACTATATTATCAACTATCTATCATAAAACGAGCCCCCTAGGAGGCTCTAATGGACTTTAATGCCCGATTTCACACAAATTGGCAGAGGATTCCTGTTAGTATACACCCGACTTCTGAGTTGGCATTCATATTTTATCTAAAGTCCATCAATTCTGACATTTCTATGATGATCAAGTCTTTAGGAGCTACTCTACCAGATGCTTAGGGTGTCGCCGTCAAGGCCGAGAATCATTTGATAGATTGTGGAAAGTTTCCCCCTCGACCTATCATGCCGATATTTCCTGAAATATCGATTCCCTCACAAGAAGTTGCGTCAACTGGCACGCTCGCAAGTGCTCAGTCAATGTACACATATGCGGTATCCCCACAAAATGTAGCCTCTACATCAGGTTCTTCCAAGGATGAAATGAGCGACCTCAAAGAGATGTTGCAAACCATGGCGAATGATATAACCACTCTTAAGAGAAACCAATCAACACGTTTGAAGCCTACATATCAAAACTATAAAGGCAGGTGGT
>VDFB02299726.1:163297-197627 GCA_007258455.2 Sequoia sempervirens
CATACATATTTATGTATATACATATAAATACATATATACATATGTCATGTGCATGTGTACATGTGTACATGTATGTATATGTGCATACATGTACATATGTATGTATGTATATGTAAATACACACATACACATGTATATGTACATACATGTACACATGCACTCCCACATGTACATGTATATATGTACATACACATGTACACATGCACACATATAAATATATATATATACATGTACACATGTATTGAAAGTCTCTTTGGAGTTGTCAAATTTCTTATGTTATCTAAGTTGTTACATGAACTATTGAACATGGAGATAGATATAAAGTTTGAACTATCTCATTCTAGATATATTTAAAGTTAAAAATGTTTTAAGTTTTGAAACTTGAAAATTTTGTTTAATTTAAATATATATTTATTTAAATAGTTTTGAAATTTTCAATTTAAATTTGTTTATCATGTATATTTTGTTTTAATGATATGCAGATCTCTATCTATTTACATATACAGATATATATATCATGGTCGATGAGGTATCTCATCATTCCCCTCGTTCTGAGCAAGATGCTCAAACTAGATCAATTTTATTTCAAGATAGTATTGCTAGATTAAACAATGCTCTAAAATGTTTAGAGCAAACAATTGACAACTCCCCCAATTTGGCTAATCGAGATAGATTAGTCACTATTAGACAAGAGATTTATAAAATGATTGAGACAATTCGATCATACAATCCTTATGATGAAATCAGCATTGAGAAATTTTATTTGTCTCTTGCCAGGAGTGTTACTGACACAATGAAACATAGAGAAGTTGCCAAATTAGTTTCAAGTGAAAATGTGTTATCCATGTTCCCATTTTATAGAGGAAAAAATAAAATTAGAGGATATGTGGTTACGAGGTGTGCAGATCCTCTTGTTGCGCCATTCATATACCCTAGATGGTTGGCAGCGCATCATAGATGGCCTCACAATGATGAGCTGCCATAGTATTTTGTAAAATAGTTATATGCAGAATTTCATTTATATATAGAGGTGGACTACACATCTTATCTTGAGCATGTTGGCCAAGGTAAAGGCCTTTTTTCTGACAAACCACACTTTAGACGTTCAAATTTTCCATCGCCTGTGGACAAGAGGGCATTAGTTGGCCCAAACCTTTTGGTTTTACCAAAACATTTGGAATTGGAAGCAACAGGAGAGGCAGCAACAGGCTCCACTCAGAGGCAGATTTTTTATAACATTGCCTCTATTATGACGCAGATTGATCAAATTTCATTTGATCAAGTTGGTAGATACTTATTATGCCCGCGGATCAACCTTCCTCCCACTGAGGCTACATCTGCATCATATGATCCATTTATTCGTGTCGATCTACCTACTCTTTCAGATGTCGAGCAGATGACCCACATGACTCTGTGTACTTTGTGTAGAGTCTTAGTTTTGAATTTACTAGTAGCATATCAAGTTATCAATGAGGACCATGGGATCGCTCTTGACCAAGTATAGGACTTTATTAGATGGCGATATCCTGGTACACATACGAGCCACAGGGTGGAAAATGCAAATGATATTCCACATCAGCCTACAGGATCCCATGCGCATCATGTTTCTATCGATCCTTTAGCTTGTCCAGGTAGTCGTCAGGATGTTACAAGTCACGTTGAGGCTACTGCAGACCTAATCTTGTCCATGGGACATATAGTCAGCTCTTTTTTTTCCACTGATACTATGTGTGCTATAGGTCCCCCTATGATGTCTTTACATTCTCGTGATCTTAGTGACATTGGTAGAGCCATCGATCAGGCATGACAGGTACTTGATTATAATTTATACATATAAAATTGTGTTCTAAAAAATTATGTATTGCATTTTTTAAAGTCTAGTTGTTTAACTCCTGATTGAAATTGTGTACTTGAAAATTTTAAGCAGTATGGTGATTTTTCAGACTTTGGAAATTTGGAGCATGATGGTGATATCGCGCAGTATGCAGCTGAGGTACATTTAAATTTAATAAAAAAAACTAATTACTTGATGTACAAGTTTGAACACATTGAACCAAGTACATTGTACAATTTTAGATAATTTTACATATATGTACACATATATATACGTCTTAAAAATTAAATTTAAACATGTGTACATACTTGAACACATGCAGGGGTTGGGACGAGACTCATGACACAGATCGGGACATCTTGGATCAGGACATTGATCCACACATCTTGGATCAGCAGAGGGATTGATCCATGGATCGAGGGAGATATTGGGACATGGATCAAGGGAGAGATCAAGCCATGCATCGAGGGAGAGGTTGAGGGAGAGATCGAGGGATAGATTGGGCCAGAGATCCGATGATTCTATTCATAACAAACATCCCTCTCTTTGAGATCTATTTTATAGTATTACATGTTTGAGATCAGATTATTATGTTGGAGACACTTTTTATGATTTATGTATTGAACATTTGCATGCACTATACTTATTTTTTACGGTACATATACTTGTTATGATTTACATCACATTCATACATTTATGTTTTATGGTTTGAATAGGTTTGTTATATACATGCATTATTATGGTTTGAACACTTACATTACATCTATAAATACATCGTGCATTATTAATTTATGGTTTTACACTTAAGTTCAAGTACCTTTATTTAAATATATTATGGTTTGTTCAAATGCATTTGTTATACATCTATTTACATCGTGAAATCAAAATGTTGTCCACTATTTAATGGTTGCTATTTGTAAATTTAAAAATATGGACATGTACAATTAATTTAAATAAATAGAAATGAATTTTTCTTTAATAAATAGATCAAGAAATAGAAAATTTTGAATGCAAATATGCTTGAGATTAATGCTATATTTAAAAGTGGAAGATAAAAATGCAATTTTGGAAATAGATGATAACTTGAATTCTTAGCTCTAAATGTTCATTTTTAAAGTCACTCTAGGTTAAATATATAAATTGTGCATATGTCATGCTATACATGAACTTAATAATTCCATATAATCTAATACACATGTTCGTTTGAATGTGCATGCAAAGAATTCTTGAACTAGATGATGAGCTATACTTGTGTCCAGTTGAATGTAAATGACATCAAATATATTCAAGTGAACTTAAGAATTCCATATAATCTAGAATAATGTGATTAGATTTACATTTAATTTTCTCTAGGTTAAATGAATGTAAATGAATTTGATTGTGCACGCAAATAAAGTTCAATCTAGATGGTCCATGAGCTATAAGTGGAGTTGAATGTAAATGAAATCAAATTTCTATTCTCGAAAGTTTTTAAGAATTCCATGGAAAATTTTAAATATATGCAATTAGATATTGATATATTTAAATCTCAAGTTATGCACATAATATAAGTATCTAGATCTTCCTAGATGAAAGTTCTATATAAATTAAAAATTGATCAATCCATATATAATTAGGTCAAATATGGACCATTACATACATGGTCTCAAGCTATACATGGTACAAACAAAGTTAAATTGATGCCAAAATGTAGCTATCTCAAGCACCCCAAACACCATCACTATGATTCACTACAATGTTCATATATTCCAATGCACCTTGAGGTGAACAAGAAAGACCAATCCAAGAGAACCTGGATACAATCTAACATTCACAAAATGGATTTGATAACTATACTTAAGATAGGCTAATGTTCTTAAGCAAATTTGGATTAAAGATGAAATCAAATTTTAAGGTCTTGATTTTTTATTAGGAGATTGGATTTGAAATGGATGATAGTCTAGATTAAGGATAAGGTCCCTAGATGTTGAAAGCTTTGGGTGATGATGAAAGGACAATATGATGTATGGACTAGATTGAGACCTTAACCAAATTTTGATGTTCAAGTGATGATTTTTTATTAAGGATGGAAAATGGATGTATGGTTGAGATGGTTCTAGATGGATAATTTAAATTATTATATTTTGGAAGAGGATAGATGGATTAGATTCTAGTCCATTTGATTAGGATGAGATTAGGTTGATAATGTGATTAGAACATGATAATGAATGATTAGGTCTGAAGGGATGATTCTAGGATGATTATGGTTAAATGGGTTATTACTTGATAAGGTGATCTTAACTTGATGATTAGGATGGGGGGTGCTTACCTGATGAAAATAATAATTAGGATGTGATGATTAGGATACATGAAAATCAAGATGATCATTTAAAATTATTGAATGTCACATTAAATTAACATAAAAAATAAAGAAAACTAGAGACAACATGTATGTCTAGATTCTTCGCCACTCAAACACCAAATCAACTATAATATACTTGTGGAGTTGAATGTTCAAATGAAATGAAAGATTCATGAACTTAAGAATTCCATGGAACATAAATTTAAATGCAAAATTGGAACATAAACTAGGTTTTGTACAAATTGCACGCATGTATATTCAATCTAGCTCATATATAAGTGGAGTTGAACAAATATTTATTTAAATCTATTTGAAAGTGAAATTTTAACAATTCCATGTGTCAAACATAAAAATACAATCAAGGAATCTAGATGATTTAAAGGAATTTAGGCAAAATGTGAACTTTTTAATTTAGTCAAGTTAGGTAAATCAAGTAAATTGTGCATGTACATATATATGTATGATCTAAGATTCAACAAATGAAATCGAAGATTCTTGAGTGAACTTAAAAGAATTTCATGTCCAACATAAAAATCAATTGGAAATAGATGATTAAAAAGGAATTTAGGCAAAATGTAAATGAAAACATTTTTAAAGTCACTAGGTTTTTTATCAAGCATATATGATCTAACATACATGTATTTAAGTGGAGTTTCAAATGTAAATTATGATTTATCAAAGATTCTTGAACTAAATTAAGAATTCCACATGGAACAAATTTATTTAAATACAATTCCAAAAATAAATGACCAAGCCTTTGAAAAAAACCCATTCTAAATTATGTCACATGTCCAATCAATATAAATATATTATAGATCTAGATCTATAATTTAAGTTTGAATGCATATATATATATCCAGTCATACACATGTACATATATCCAAAAAATAACTTAAAGCTCTTGGTATATAAAATTTGGATCCTCTCTATCTTTAATTATCTCTAAAATATTTTCATGATCTTCAATAGGTGACCTCCACTTTTGTTTGGCACGTCCTCTTTTACGTAAAGTTTCTAAATTTATTTTTGTTGCCAAAACTAAGTGACTGTAATGTAGAACATTTTGTCCTGGCCTATAATCAACAAATATAATACCATTTTTATCTATCTTTATTTGTTGATAATATGTGCCTTCAATAACAATTGATCCAATGGGATACTCTTGTCCATCACCATCTATCATCAATTCCACCAATTTGCTTTTTGGTTGCGTACATCTTAGTAGATAATAATCTACACCTTCCGCATTTTCAAGATCTGCAACTACAACAAAAATATCTCCTATACACACACCACATATATACATAAAGTAAATACATAAATAAGTTGTAAATATATTTTTAATATATATAAATTTATATATATAAACATGCTTGAAACTTACTTAAACATAGAATATTTATTTAAATCTTGATTTTAACTAAATTAATCAATTTCCATACATGTAACAACTAAATCAGATACACGTTCGTAATCAACTTGAATATAGTGGATTGTAGACATCAACATTGTCATCTTTAGAAAAAGGAGGCATTGATATTAATTGTTTCATTTCCCATTGTGAAACATACCCATCTCTAATATTCTCACATTGATCAATATTTGCATTGTCCACAATGCAATCAACACAAAAACATGATTTTTCTCTCACATAAATTGCATAAGGCCTACTACTCCCCGTTGTCGTGATTTGATGCAGACTTCTAATACCATGAATTGCTTGACAATTATAAGGATTTGATCGATCAATATCTATAAATTCAAACTTGAAAATTCAATTTGAAATCATGTATGTACTTGAACTTTGAAATTCAAATTTTTAACAAATTTTGACTAGATGTACCTATAACTTCCCAAAAATACCATGTGTTGTATGTTGAGTCACGAACAAAAAAATGACTTTTGCACCATTCAACAATTTTGTTTGCATTCTGTATGGCATTACCTACAAGTACACAAGTTGGCACAATTTGTCACCTATTACTTTCAAGAAACTTAAAATAATTTAATTTAGTTTTTAAATATATATATCTAATCTTTTAAAAAATATCAAGCTAGATTCCATATATATATATATATATATATATGGTGAAAGTTACATACTAGCAAGTTCAAGTTGACAAAGTGCATGCTTCACACATGCTCCTGCTCCATCGTGCTCTCCTTTTCCATGTCCACTCTCATAAAGATTCCACAAAAATTTGGTGTTGCGTCTAGCATGTTGACTTCTTAACCAAACAAAAGCTTTTGCAGACTTAAATTGTCTTGCGAAGTTACAAATAATTAAACACTCAAACCAAATTAGCTTCAAAAAATTAATTATATATATAAGCAATTAAACAATTTAAGTCTCAAAGTTAAAAGTAAATATATATAAAAATAAAAATAATAAAAATAATTTAAAAAACAATGTACTTACCAGCACATCCATCGAACCATATCCAATGTTGTTCTTGATTTATGCCACATCATCTCAAGTCTTCAAAAAGCATTTTGAAACAATGAGCTACATAGCTTCTATCATGATTCATATCATCACTGATATAAAAGTGAACCTCTTTGATGATAATTCGATCATCTTTGCTACTTTGTATTCCATCAACTGCTAACTTTGCATGCTTGTAGAAAACTTGCACAAAAATTGCAACTTGCTCTGAATGATAGTATTGACTTTGGATGTTAGTTTGAGGACTAAATGTATAGTTCTCAAAGAAATCTACAATAGAAATAATACAACCTGGTGGAAAGCAATTCTTTGAATCGCGAAATTTCTTAGCTTTCCATCTTGCACCATGACAATGTTGGATATGTGGATATATGATATTGTGAAATTTACCCATGAATTCATTGTAAGGCAATCCACTCTCTTTGAGAATAATTTTTTTGGCCTCAACTCTTGACTTCGTTAAGTATGTCTCATATTCAAATCTCTTCCAAGTAACTTTCATTTCATTATTTTCAACATGTAAAAGATTCTTCATATCTCCACAATCATTACATACATTTTTTATACACTGAACATTGAATTCATCTGAATCTTTTGATTTTTCACATAGAAGAGCTTCACAAATTGTGTTGTGCTTCTAGGGATGGCTAAATTTTGATCAATTTTTGCCATAGATTTTCTATATGATTGTAGGTGTAGATCAAATTCAACATGATTTTGACAACAAGAAGTTTCACATACTTTATTTATACATACAAATGATGGTCGTAGTGTTTCAAACATCCTTTGAAAAATCTTCACATTTGAAAATTCTTGTTTAAATGCTTCAAAAATTTCACTGTGTTGTATCTGTTAAAAAATATTTAACTAGCTCCCTTCGGGTGTATTTTTCCTCTATGCGTCGGCTCGCGCATCGCAAAGTTAGCTTGGCCTTTTATCTAGGTTTTTCTCTGTCGCGCCACGTGTCTACTCCTCGCAACCCCGAGTCTTTGCATTCCTTCGCATTCTAGGAAACTCTGTTATGCTTCCACGTGTTGCGACTGCGGGATAATTTTGATCGTTCTTTCTTACTGTCTCATCGGGCTCCACTCGAGTGCCACGAAGTCCTTTTTCCCAAAAGGTTTTGGCAGGCCCCACAGTTACTATCTGCGGTGTACACTTGCAACATGTCTGCTATTCGCAAATCTTTCCGCATAGAGATGAAGTAGCAACCGCGGGCAACGAAACGCTGCCACGCGTCTCTTTTGCACTCGGCTGGTGATCGTTCCCTCCATTGTTGATGAAGTGCTCAGCCCATTCGACATGCGTAGCATTAACGCAAGTCATTAGCGAGGAAAGCAAAGGGTTCATATGGGCAGCGAAGGGTTGCCACGTGTCTAGCTAGCAGATCTCATATTCGGGCAATGGACTAGATGAACTGAATGATGCTATTGGCCAATGCATGTCATAATCATTCACACAGGAGGGTGACACTTGTATGATCGGGCCTTGTCAGGACCACCGCCATCATTTTCAGAGGACGCACTTGTGCCTGGAATGATCGAATGCTTGGTTTCAAATCGATTATGTTGCAACAGCTTTGGGAATATTCTGATTCTTGCATCATTTCCAAGGGATTGTGAAATTTTTTATGTTGCTGCTCTCCGAGGTGGTGGGAAGTTTTCCTTCTATATATACTTTTCTCTGTTGTGAGAAAAGGGTCTAAAATTTGAAGGAAAACGCTGGTTTTAGTAAAAAGATGTCAGGCCTTTATTGTTGTTTTATTTTATTGCAAAGACTCTCAGACTGTGCCAATTATTCGGCCTTTCTGTTTTTTATGCTATTTCATCAAATTGTAAACTGTGCTTTTATTGTCTGGACATTTCATTTAAGAACTTTTATATATGTTGAATGCAAGTTTTCTAACCTAGACCATGTCTAATTACTCTTCTTGGCAGTAGGAATGTATGCAATATTATTTTATGTCAATGAATGGATTGTCTATGTTGTAATCTTAAGTTTTTGATGTTCTGGAACACTACAACACCATTCAGGCCCTTAGATCTGTGATTTATCGTGTATACCATTAAGTCTTGGCGCATTGCCTTAGGTTAGACTTTATTTTATTATATATGTTTCATTTTCCCTTTCAAACCCCCATTATAGAAGAAGTTGGCTTCTCTAAAAACCCAGAGGTCACTAAGTTTAGCGCAAAAGGTTCCCCATAAACTAAGTTTCCCATAAGACACTGTTACCTCATCAAAATTTGGCGTCAACAGTTTGTTTCTTTTTTTGGCACACCTGGTGGGACCGAGCTTGAATGAAATTGTATTTTAGAAGGGTGTATGAGCCATCGGCTTGTAACTAGATGCCAAACCGCAAGCAACCCCAGTCTAATAGCACCCCCACTAGGAACAATGTGAGTCGCAAATCAGTTAGTAACCGTTCCATTCCCGCTGCCCATTCCTCTCACCATGTTGTCGGCCACCAACAGAAATTACGTGGCATGGGACGTCGGAAGTCCCCTAGCAGCCCCAGTAGCACCCGCTGTTTGGAGCGTTATCCTGGTTTCAGTCACGAAAGCTATACCCAAGTTTACCGAAGACGGCTCAAGAACACAAATAGAACATTTGCAGGATGTGGCAGACCTATGTCTGGTACACGGGATTACAGCGTAGAATGTAGCTCTAAGGCTTCTCACCGTGTCTTTCAAAGGCAAGGCGTTGGATTGGTACCGAACACTGTCACCTAATACTATTCACACCTGGGATGAGCTCAGAGATTCGTTCTATGAGAGGTTCTCAAATGATGGAGATCATTCTTCACTATATTATCAACTATCTATCATAAAATGAGCCCCCTAGGAGGCTCTAACGGACTTTAATGCCCGATTTCACACAAATTGGCAGAGGATTCCTATTACTATACACCCGACTTCCGAGTTGGCATTCATATTTTATCTAAATTCCATCAATTCTGACATTTCCATGATGATCAAGTCTTTAGGAGGAGCTACTCTACCAGATGCTTATGGTGTCACCGTCAAGGCCGAGAATCATTTGATAGATTGCGGAAAGTTGCCCCCTTGACCTATCATGCTGATATTTCCTGAAATATTGATTCCCTCACAAGAAGTTGCGTCAACTAGCGCGCCCGCAAGTGCTCAGTCAATGTACACATATGCGAAAACCCCACAAAATGTAGCCTCTACATTAGGTTCTTCCAAGGATGAAATGAGCGACCTCAAAGAGATGTTGCGAACCATGGCGAATGATATAACCACTCTTAAGCGGAACCAATCAACACCTTTGAATCCTGCATATCAAAACTATAAAGGCAGGCGGTCCTCATATCAGCAAAATCAGTACCAAGGCACGCCTCACACTAATCCACTAGCTTTGATTGCAAACCAAATGGTGTTGGTTCCTACTCCAATGACGAGTGTGTCACCAAGCTCTAGTAGGGAATTAACCGCAGAGCAGAATAACCTTATTGATGATATCAATTCATGGTGCTTCCCTTGCAGCGATGCACATATGCCCCAGAACTGTCCATGTGGCAACTTGCAACAAAAGATGGCTGAGCAACACAACCAAGGCACAGCAACAGAACATGGAGGTTATATATATACCTCACCACAAATGGAGAGTGCGGTTCTTACCGCACAAATGCAAGGAATGTCTTTAGAACAAGAATCTGATATTGCTCCTGATCACACGCTTTTCTCCTGGATGGAGGAAGAAGAAACGGTGTTTTCTAATGACACGTTCATACCCAAAACACCGCAAGTGCAATCTGATTATAACACGCGCTCAAAGAGGAGATTCACCAGTGAGTCAGTTGTTTTGCATCTAATCAGCCCACAACTCAAAAGTGTTTCTGATCAAATTATTATAGCAAGAAAATTATTATAGCAAGAACCAAGGAGTAGAAACCTTTGAGCTTGTCACCTTTTAATTTGGTAGAATAATTGAAGAAATCATCTGCTAATGTGTCTTTATGGGACATTCTAGCTATCCCAGAGCAAAAGATGCTATTACAAAAGGCGCTTCAAGAAGAGGTCAACCCGGCACCAACAGAGTTGTTTGCAAGTGCAAAGGTTGTTAATCAAATACCGCCGGCTAAAGTCTTTACAAACAATACAAAGGAATCCCCTATTGAGGTTAGAGATAAGTTAAAACCCCAACCCTTCTTCTTGACTCTCATCATAGGAAAGAAGTTATTGCACAATGCTATGATTGATTCTAGTGCTAGTACCATGGTTATGCCTAAACAGATAGCTGAAGATTTAGGACTCAGCTATGAACCTATGAAAAGGGGGGTGATGCAGCTTGATGGGAACAAAGTTGAAACTGTAGGTGTCATCAAAGCGCTTCCTTTAACTCTATTTGTTTTCCCTAGTATCACAGTGTTGAAAGACATCGTGATCATAGATGTTCCTCCTATGTTTGGTCTTTGTCTATCCTGGGAATTTACTTCAAAGGTGGGTGGATACATGTCCTTAGATTGGTCACATCTGATACTTAGGACCAAACATGGTGCAAAAATGAAAATAGAATCGGAAGCTTTACATTTTGAACATGTGGCGGACAAAGCCTTGATCAATTTTGAAGTCGTGCATACCTCTATCACCAAGCAAGAAATGTATGGCATTGAATTACAAGAGGAAGGAAAGGTGAGCGGAGACCAAAATGACAAAGAAGATGATCTTTTGAGTGAGCACATGGACAATGATCCTTTCGGCAATTATCATGCTACAGGATTGGGCACCTATGCAATTTATGATGAATACCAAGTATTCCCAAAGGTTGCCAAAGAGTCTGAAGGAAGCCAAGAAAGTGAGCTATGGACACTGTACTTTGATGGAGCAAGAAGCAAAGTGGATGTTGTAGCGGGGATATATCTAATATCCCCACAAAATGAAAAATTGTTAAGGTTTTTTCATTTTCATTTCACCTGCTCAAACAATGAGGCTGAATATGAAGGATTAGTTCAAGGTTTAAGCCTTGTGGAACGAATGGGCATAAAGCAATTAATGGTATTCAGAGATTCCGAACTAGTAGTCAACCAAGTCCAAGGAATTTATGCGGCAAAGAATGTCTGCATGAGATCCTATCGTCACCGAGTCTAGGACCTGGTTGAGGGTTTTGAAGCCTTCAACATCCAAACTATTCCCCGAGGACAAAATAGCGATGCAGATCGCATGGCCGTGATTGGTGCCCAGTTTGATCCTACCTCTGACCTTATACATAACAACATTCAGTATGAGTACCGGTCCGACTGGTGATTCTTGATAATTATTAGAGTTGGAAAGTTTTTGAAAGTGATGAACACATAGCCTTGTTCATCCAGCAGTCAGGAGAATTTGTTGATCAACTTCAACCAAAGATTGTCGGAGCTTATGAAGGACAAATTATGCAGCTCAAATCTAACAAGCTTCTGAAAGGATTGGTTACTCTCAAAAAAAATTTGATTGTGATGATGCAAGAAATAATAAACAGAAGTTTGTAGCAGACACAAGTGATTATGTGAACCTTCGGTTCGCGGATGGAAAGAATCTTCGAGTCGAGAAAAATGTCCCGCACCATGATAAATACTCATCAGTTTCTGCAAAAAATATGGAGTAGTGGCCTGGTCCTATGATGATATGGAGGGATATGATCTTGATATCATTCAACACACTATTGAGCTAACAGAAGGTGCCAAACCAGCCCGACAAAAATAGAGGTCGATCAACCCTAAAATTGAAGCGCTAATGGCGCAAGAGCTAACTAAGCTCATTGAGTCGCGCATTGTCTTCCCAATCAAGCATAGTACCTACATATCTAATCTGGTCCCAGTCTGAAAGAAGAATGGAGATATCCGTTTGTGTGTGGACTTCCAAGACCTAAACAGAGCATCTCTAAAGGACCACTATCTGTTGCCTTCTATGGAGTCAATATTACAAATGGTTGCAGGATCTGAAATGTTTTCTCTGTTGGACGGTTTCTCCAGCTACAATCAGATCCGAGTTAAGGAAGAGGATCAACACAAGACTACGTTCACCACAAAGTGGGGAACATTTTCATATGCTAAAATTCTCTTTGGTTTATCTAATGCAGGAGCAACATTCCAGTGGGCGATGGACATCGCATTCAGCGAACTAATCAATAAGTTTATTCTAATTTATTTGGATGATCTTACTATGTTTTCTAAATCTAAGATGATCATTTTGATCACTTAGAATTAGTTTTTCAAAAGTGTCAAGAGTTCGAAGTTTCCCTAAATCTGAAGAAGTGTGTATTTGGAGTACCGCAAGGCAAGTTGTTAGGACATGTTGTATCTAAGGAAAGGGTTTCAATTGACCCCGAACGAGTGAAATCTATCAAAGAACTTCCCCTTCCGGTGAATAAGAAAGTGTTTAGTCTTTCCTGGGCAAAGTAAATTTTGTTAGCAAGTTTATTTCCAACTTTGCAGGAATAATGAAGCTTATCACCCTGATGCTGAAAAAGGATCAGACATTCAAGCGGATGACCGAAACTCAAGAAGCCTTTGAAAAAGTCAAGGAAGCTATTTCCACAGCTCCTGTACTGGTTAATCCAAATCAATCTAAGGATTTTATAATGTATGCATTCAGTAGCAATTCCAACATTGCTACAATACTAACCCAAAAAGATGAAGAAAAGGGGGAACATCTAGTAGAGTTCTACTCCCGGACCCTAAAAGAATATGAGGTGAAATATAATTTCGTTGAAAGGCAGGCCTTTGTGATAGTGAAGGGACTTAAAAAGTTATGCCATCTAATTTCCTGCAACAAGGTGCTTGTGTATGTCGCACATTCCAGTGTGCGCAAATATATCATGGAAAGGGAGATCACATAAAAAAGAGCTAATTGGATCACCAAGATCCTGGAATATGACATTGAGGTCAAACCTACTAAAACTATTAGAGAAAGAGGATTGTGTGAATACATGGCATAGAACGAGGAGATACCTGTCGCAAAGGAGCAACCGGAGCTCATCTTGATAAATGAACCAGAATCAGAGGGTTGTTGGTTGACTGATAGAATGAGGTTCATGCCAATCGGAAAGTATCTGCCAGGTCTCTCGTCCCAAAAAAGGAGATATTACCGGCTGCAAAATTGCGGATATATGCTAGTAGAGGGAGTCCTTTTCAAAAGGAATTTCAATGGTGTTCTCCTACGATGCGTTACTTCGGAGCAAGCAAAGAGGATCTTTGACTCGTTCCACAATAGCACTGCAGGAGAAAACTTCTCTGCTAAGACCACCGCCATTAAAGTCATGCGTGTTGGTTACTATTGGCCTACACTATTTAATGACTCCCACTCTTTGGTAAAATCTTACAAAAAATGCCAGTTCTTTACTGACAGAAGGAGGAATTCTGCCATTCCTCTCAAACCCATAGTGGCAGATGAACCGTTTGCACAATGGGGACTGGACTTCATTAGGATGATTAACCCAACTTCTAGTGTCGGACACAAGTGGATTATGACCGCCACGGATTACTTCACCAAATGGATGGAAGTCGTTCTGCTAAAAAGCGCAACAGAAATAGAGATTTTAGATTTCCTCGAAGAGCTAGTGACAAGGTTCGGTCCTCTGAAGTCTATCATTTCTAATAATGCCAGAGCTTTCCTAGGCACAAAGGTATGTCGCTTCGCATTAACTAATAGTATATTCCTCAAGACTTCATCAAATTATTACCCGTAGGGCAACGGCCTAGCAGAGTCAACAAACAAGAGCCTAGTCTAGCTCCTTAAAAGGATTGGTTCGAAACACCAAAGGGAATGGCATAAAAACCTCTAAGCAGCACTCTAGGAAAACTAGATAACTCCTAAGCAAGTCCTTAAGACTTCGCCTTATGAGTTGGTATATGAGAAAGAGGCGTTGTTACCTATATCTATGGAGATTTCGGCACTCCAATTGTTGAAATCCCTCGAGATAGAACAAAATGGCGCCATGGAAGTTTGGCTTGCCAAATTGTTAGAAGTGCAATAAAAAAGGGAGAATTCCCTAATAGTCATGACAAACTATCAACAAGTGGTCAAGCGATGGTTTGACAAGAAGGCTTCTCACCAAGGCCTAAAGTGCGGAGACTTAGTACTGAAGTATGATAAAAGGGCTGCTAAGCTAGGTCAACATGGTAAATTTGATAGCCTATGGGAGGGTCCCTTTAAAATCATTCGGTGCAAGGAGCATAACGCTTTCAAATTAGAAAGTATGGAACAGGAACCCTTAGGAATCTCGGTTAATGGGATTCATCTTAAGTTGTTCCATTAGGTTTTAAGTTCTATTTTTGTACATATGTGAATAGTGCTTTATTTTATTTCCCTTTCTTTGGCCGGTCTTTTTCGAAATTGGTTTGTGTCTCTGCAGAATTAACCCATTATTACGGAGGGTGGAATAGCATGATTGCTTTACATAAAACATACCCATGTGCAAATAAATAAACATATATGCTATAAAAGAGCCCATAAAACTAAAATAAAAAATGAAAGTTTTATAGCCAATAAAACTGAACTACTGAATGAAAGAAAGAGCATGGATTTTCTTTATAAAGATATATATCTATTTATATATATATTCTTTGGATTTTTACATTACAAAATGGCTGAGGAAGCCATAATCCAATAAGTATGTGAGTATTTGAGCTATTCTTTTATATATGCAAAATGATAGCCTTTTTTAGGCTTATATACACACTATAGGGCAGGTGGTCTAGGCAACAACAGGAAATAGAGAAAACGGGGAGGCATTTTTTTTGGGGAGCAGAGAGGGTTTTTTCATCCAAGGGCACGAGAGGTAGCAATTGATGCATCAATGGCAGCATCTACCTCTTCCTCGTCAGCAGGTTCTTCGGCAGCAGAGGGAGCATCATTTGGCACAACCGCCATTGGTAGGGGAAATACCAGGTTCCTGAAGTCAGTATACCAATCTACGTTGTAGAACGGTATCATGTTGTAACTATGGAATAGGAAGTGCAAGGCATGGGTAACCCTTTGTTGATGTTTGTCGCGTGTCTGAAGGCATAATCCGCTGAGAAATGGCAGCCAAATGACTACAACTTCTTCCTCGATAAAGCGACTTAGGTCACTGGCTGACGGTTGACCTATTCCATATGCGGCGTGAGAAAAAACTTCACCAAGGCCATTCAAGTACTTTTTGGGAAACATTTATTTGACCAGCTTTAGGATGAGAGGCCTAGGGATGTTAATGTCTAACATAGATGCTACGAAGTGGGAACATATATCAGTATTCACCCGATACTTGTCCTCGTATTCTATGCAGTCTTTTTCCAGAACCCACTTTATGGCTACCAAGACCAAGGAATGCTTATTCTTGGTCATTTTTTTCAGCCGCCTAGTAGAAATTCCCCTAAAAATGTTGTCTGCAACTTATATGAGGTTAGACAAACAGGAGTATCCATGATTTTGACACTATGCCTATGCTTTTTAGCCAATACTGAAATTTACCTATCACCTAACCTATGAGAAAACTTGCTTAAAACTCTGCTAACAACCTATCACTGCTCAAATGCTAAGTATGATTTCCTCACTGCTTACTGGCCTATTTACAGAAAAAATGACAAGACGCATGCTAATCCATTTCGAGAAAACGTGATGATGGCTAGATGCCAACTTGAAAGGCATGCCTATGTTTGCTCACATTTCTGGGCCAGTTGCATCTGCGGAGGTACGGCTCAATCCGTGCTAGATTAATAGGAGCTAATTAATTAGCTTTAAAAAGGTGGTGCTCATCGACACTAAGTCGCACGGCCGTAGGCTATTGTGTCATCTCATAGGCATTTCCCAGAGCCCAAGACAATATTCATATCTTTTCAAGTTGTGATTGTTTGCTTTGGCGTAATCATTCTAGCCAGGATATTAATTACCAGCGCATACTAATGCAAGGTTAGAAATCAAATTGTTGGCACAAGTTTCAAGGGAATCACAGTGCATCACACGGTTGCCAAATGCAATAATAAGCTCCTGCCGCCTCAAAATGGCAGGTAGTTTATTTTGCACGAATTGTAAAATTAATGGTACATGCCGAATTAAATGCAAAAAGCATGCTTTCGTCTACCACCTTGAGGAAAGATAAACAAATATTGCATGAAAAGGCTTAATAATTCAAAGTCTTTTCACAAATGCCAAAGCTAGAGGTGCAGAGTTATTTTTTTTAGCGTATCCAGAGCCAAGGAAAATTGCAGAGTCCAGAACTCACAAAGATCTTCATAAAAAGAGAAAATGTCGGAGGGTTCATCTCAACAAATGCAAGAGAAAATTAGCTAGGAGTTGTTTACAGCTATATGGTTGTCAGAGGGTGTATATGTCTATGAGGATTTGGCGTATGCTATGCTTGGTATACCAAGCAAGTTGAAAAGGGCCTATACAACAGAGCTGAAAAGGCCCAAGGATTGCAGAAACAAGAAAAGGGTTGGGGAGAAATGGGATAATATCTATTATCCACGGCTCACAAAAAACCATAAGTCCTTAAGAGAAGCAGCCTGTGCAAGGTTGATGGCACCAAAGGCAGACAAACCTACTGTAGCAACAAAAATTTGGTACACTGGCCTTCCACAATACATGGTCCCACTAGTGTATTACTACCCGGAGATAGTTGACGCTGCCATCCAGCCTTATAACCCTGATACCCACTAAATTGAAGGCTGAAACTGATACCCACTACATTGAAGGCCGAAACTTAAGGGTTCACATCATCCCACAGGCCATCTGGCATATGCTATGCATCCCGAACCTAAGTAAAAGAAGAGAGAACATTGAGTCCTTTTACCTTGGCAAATGAGAGAAAACATGAAGGGCAATGAAAAAGAACTCAGAGTTTTTGTTGGAGGAGACTGGTAGGAAAGGCATCCCAGCTGTTAAACTGCCAAGTATTCTGTTGTCGTGCAGAGCATTAGGTAGGATGCCATGTCCATGCTAGCTTTTGTGTGCGACCGAGACTCCGATGAGATGGTGGAAACTTTTCAACTGGGACCGGTATTCCAATTCCGCAAGTAGCATGATACCTTCAGTATGATTTTGTTGAGTTCATGGTAGAGGAAATGATACAGCAAATAAAGAATTACCCAGTGGAGGCAAAGTTCAATTTTTTTTCTTTCCTAGTTCACATGTTTCTACATCAAAACCCTGATTTCTTCGCCCGGTATTTTCCATTATCAATTTTTGATGAACGGGGTAAGAGGAAGCCAGTGTCCACATGGACGCCTTTTCTTTCCGCATCATATGATTATTATGCATTTTCGGACTATTTCATAACTCTGGTCTTGCATGATTTAATCGGAAAAGCCGACATAATTCGGCTCGACAAGGAGCAGACCGGATATATGCAGAGTTTCACTCCGTCTTGTGACTAGTTCTTAGGAATAGATTTCACAATTCTTCATATGCGAGGCTTCACTGATCGACCTTTCCTTCTCCCAGCCTGTGTCATAGATAGATTTTTCACAATAGAAATGTATCGGCAGGTGTGTATCATTGATTTTACCTTTTGTAGCAGCAAAAGTGTCAAGTAAAAGGGATTCTTCTCTTGTCTGAAGAATTTCAAGTCGGTAATTCTGATTAAGAAACAATCGGACCAGTTATTAGAGGATAAACTGGCTTATTTAGGATTGGTGTTGGTAAATGATAAGTGGGAATACAACCCTTTCAATGACTTGTCGGAGCCGCATATGAAAGTTACACATGTTCCCTGACCTTACTGGGAGAAGCTGCGTAACCCGCAGGCAAACAAGGATGAAAATTTTGTTGAATTGACACGTATTCCTACGCAAGATACTAGAGGGCCATGGCACAAGTTCTACTTTGTTGCGGCGGTGGCCCAAGATAATTTCCATATGGAGCGCACTATGTACAATAATTTGAAGAAGGATGAGGAATGGACTACTGAAAAAAATATAAGCTTTTTGGAAGTATCGCCAGGAGATAGGGCAATTGGATGCCCCTTACGACAGTCTCAAGGATGACAAGGAATTTGAAAGATGGTGGAATGAGGGCCACCCCAACCCAAGCTCTAGTATTAATAAAAGCAGAGACTCGAGGGAAGAGTCTGAAAAGCAGGAAGAGGAAGCGGCGACATCAGCCTCCTCTACGCCGAAGGAGAAAGGCCTCAGATAGCCCGCCTATGTGGCCACGAATGTGCACTTTAATATATCAAGGGCCTCATGTACACTCACTTGGTCTGCTAAGCCAGCCAGATTATCACTGCAGCAAACAACAATAGTTGTCAAAGCTCAGGATAGTCCGCTCGCAAAGTAACAGCGCATAGATAGCATTATCGGAGAAGGTTCACAAGAACCTGCTGAAAGAAAAGTGCTTGCAGCTAGCTAGGAGCCTGAGGCTGAGGAGGAGTCGCTGATGATTCTAGAGCCGCCATTGACCAGTCAACAGGTAATATTTGCTCCTTCTTCCTTTGCTTCTCATTCCTTGGTATCTGCCCCTGCCTCACTAGTGATCCCTACTATGAGTACTGGCCCTCTGCCTTCCACTTTTAATCCAGCATATTTAGGAGGTTTCTCACAATTTTCACAGATCGCTCCACTCGTCCTTACTCCTCTACCGACCCTTACACCCGCTACTGCCGCTCAGACTCTCCTTGCCTCACTTCCGAAAAACATACCCCCTGCAAGTGCCCCTTCTTTTTCTGCTATTACTGTAGATCATCTTCTATCGCAAAAGGCTGACACCACATTGACAACTCCTCCACCATCCCAGCCTATGAGTCCTGCGGCTGATTCACCAATTCAGTCATTACAAATGACTAGCCCTTCTGTTGGGCCTCAAACCAAACTTTGGAATGTGCCCCACTTCTCCTTGTAGACTATCACTCTCCAGAAGAAACAAATGTTTGCGCCTATGAGGGTTACCTATCCCTATGTCCTGCCTTTTGGCGCTCCTTTCGCAGGTGGACTAGTTTCATCGCCATCCGAATTTATGGCATAGATTGATTGCAGAAAGGAGGCACGAGCAAGTAGAATGCGAAAGCATAGGGAAAAATATGACAACGCTTCTGCTGAGCCAAAAATATAGACTCTTTATAATGAAGCTCGACAGGAATTGAAGTTTGCAAATATGTACTTGAGGGTAACCAAACCTCAGGAGGAAATGCACCCGGAAGATTATGAGATATATGCAGTAGGGCTCGACATGAAGTTGGCCCAACTGCAAGATAAGGTTGAAATCATGGAGGAAATGCAACAGGTAGTCACTTCCGACTTCCTTAGAGCTGACTGCCAACTAAAGAAGAAGAATGAGCAGCTTAAAGCAGCAAGAGAAATGGTTAGTTTTTTGGAGAAAAAAGAGAAATCCCTGGAGGCGGATGTTGCCCGTATGATGAAAAGGGCGTTGGCAGTAGAGGACGAGAGGAATAGACTTCAAGGTGAACTTGCGAAGACTCAGGCTACTAACCTTGCCATGATAAAAGAGCTACAATCTAAGAATCAAGAAATGGAACAAAATCTGCAACTGAAGAATGAAGAGCTGGAGCAACTTCGCCTTGAGTGTAGTCAAGTAATGGTGCAAAGGAATGAAGTGTTGGAGCACCAACAGGCCCAATATGAGCAGAAAATACAAGAAAAAGAGGTTGAATTTTAGGGCCTAAAGGCTCAAATAGCAGAACTACAAGAGACAAAGTCTTCTCTGGACACACACTTAGCAAATCACTCTCGAGCCGAGGAGAATTGGAATAAAGAAATGAGCAGCTCTGCGGAACAGCTGGCGTCCGAGAAAAAGAAAAGGGCAGAATTGGCTAAGGCCATTATTTTAAGAGATGCAAAGATTTCTTCTCTTAAAAACTCTCTCCTATCTCCCCCTACATATCCAGACATCATTCCGTTGGTTAGGAAATTGTACATCTCTCACTGGGAAAAAATTAAAGCCTTTTGCCTAACACTGCAGCCTACCCTCTGATTCATCGCCAAGGCATCAAAGCTGAGCCAAGAGGCCCATGATACGATTGAGCAGTTCCTACGGTTCATCTTGGAGAAGGTTCCTGAAGCAAAATATCTTCTCACTGAGCTATACTCGGTCTCTGATGAGAGCCTTGCCAGAGCGGGTATTGAAGATCGGGATGTTGCTGCTCAAACGGCAAATAAGTTCATCCATTGTCACTCTGCCTTCCAGCGCACTAAAGCAACTGCGACTATTCTCAGCAAGACATTGGACAACATGCAGGGGAGTTTCTCTGAGTTGAGCAAGATGGGTTTGCCATCCTCGTTCCTTGAAGATGGCTCTATTGCCACGACCAAGCAGATTGTGGAAAAGATAGAAGAGAAAGAAAATGATCCAAAGGATTTTAGGGATTTCAGTCGTCCTCCCACGACAACCAACATTGAGGGAGTGATTCATCCACTTGAACAGCTACTATTTCATTATGAAGTAGGGGTCGATTTACCTAATGTGCTGCCTCACAAGGAAACTATTGATCTAAGTGGAGCGTAGGATAATTTACACAACATGGTGAAGCCATCTGAGGATGAATGGTCACCTTTGCAGGTGGCTCTTTCCAATCTCTGACTCCATTATCTAATGAAATGGCACTCTGGCCTATAAACCATAAAAATTTTGGGTTCTTCGTTCCTTAGTCGAAACACCCCTGATAGTCGCCAAAAGTTGTTAATAAATATTTAACTAGCTCCCTTCAGGTGTATTTTTCCTCTATGCGTCAGCCCACGTATCACAAAGTCAGTTCGGCCTTTTATCTAGGTTCTGTTATGTCACGCCACATGTCTACTCCTTGCAACCTCGAGTCTGTGCATTCCTTCGCATTCCAGGAAACTCCACTATGCTTCCACATGTTGCGGCTTTGGGATACTTTTGATCATGCTTTCTTACTATCTCATCGGGCTCCGCTCGGGTGCCATGAAGCCCTTTGTCCCAAAAGGTTTTGGCAAGCCCCACAGTTTCTATCTGCGGTGTACACTTGCTACGTGTCCGCTATTCACAAATATTTTCGCATAGAGATGAAGTAGCAACCGTGGGCAGCGAAACGTTGCCACGCATCTTTGTGCCCGACTGGTGATCGTTCCCTCCATTGTTGATGAAGTTCTCATCCCATTCAACATGTGTAGCGTTAACGCAAGTCCTCAACGGTGAAAGAAAAGGGTTCATACGAGCAACGAAGGGCTGCCACGTGCCTAGCCAGCAGATCTCATATTCGGGCAGTGGACTAGATGAACCGAATTATGCTATTGGTCACTATGTGTCATAATCATTCGCATAGAAGGGTGACACTTGTCTGATCGGGCCTTGTCGAGACCACCGCCATCATTTGCAGAGGATGCACCTATGTCTGGAATGACCAGATGCTTGGTTCCAGATCGATTATGTTGCAACGACTTTGGGAATATTCTGATTCTTGCATCATTGCCAGGGGATTACGAAATCTTTTCTGTTGCAGCTCTCTCCCGTGATTGGGAAGTTTTTTACGCTATATATATTTTCTGTTGTGAGAAAAGAGTCCGTTTGAAAGCTTATTGGTTTTAGTAAAAGTAATGGGGGCCTTTATTGTTGTTTTATTTTTATTTTAAAAACTCTTAGGCTGTGCCAATTGTTGGCCTTTCTATTTTCATACTACTATTTAATCAATAGAATTGTGCTTTTATTGTCTAGACATTTCATTTAAGAACTTCTATATATGTTGAATGCAAGTTTGCTGACCTAGACCATGTCTACTGACTCTTCTTGGCAGTAGGAATGTATGCAATATTATTTTATGTCAATGAATGGATTGTCTATGCTGTAATCTTAAGTTTCTGATGTTCTGGAACACTACAACACCATTTAGGCCCTTAGATATATGATTTATCGTGCCTATTATCAAATCTTGGTGCATCGCCTTAGGTTAGACTTTATTTTATTATATATATGTTTCTTTTTCCTTTCCAGGCCACATTATAGAAATTCGGCTTATACAAAAACTTTGGAAGTCACTTTCGAGTTTAGTGCAGTTTTTACATAAAGCTGAGTTTCTCCTCATGTTCTTGTTACTCAAGGTAAATTTTGAATTGTCCACTTGATTATCTATAAAATAGGATGAAAAAAATTTTTGTACCATCATCACCTATTATTTGTATAGTATCCCTTCTATTGGAATAAACACAAGAGTGGGTGGTCCAATATTCAACCACCTATTTCTTTACATATTCTAAAATTCTATCTTTTCGGGGAACCCTACAAATATTTACCCAATTTTTCTCAATTTTTCCATCTATTTCATTTCTCTTTTCAATATACCTTTGAACAGTTCTCCTAGAAACATTTAGTTTTTCATAAATTTCTTGAAATTGTCTTCTATGTGATAATTTCTTACTAGAAATTACAGTCATCAACGCTGCAACACTTAAATCACTAGATCGACTCTTCTTTTCAATACATTCCAATGCTTCTTGCAAGTTTTCAACAATTGTTTGTTTTAAATATGATGACCTTTTCCTATTATCAACCCCTAACAACTCCAAAATAGGGGTCATTTATTTTCGTCTAAATAACTTTGCAACTAACTGTGCTCTTCCAATTAGAGATTTTTCTTCAAAAAATTCATCCCATATTTTTTTAGAGTGTAATTTTAATGTGCTTTCAGATACATATCTTCAAATGAAATATTATTGAAAAGAGAATCCTCATCCATCTCCATCATATTTTCCATACCATAGTCCAAAAAAATTATATTACTAGGTTCAGTTTGTTCTTGTACCTGTACGTCACCTTGATCATCAATATTTTCCATGGGTTGTTGTTCAGTAGATGTTCCTTCATCCACTTTTCTCTTTCTTTGTCTTACTCATGTTCGATCATACTTCCTCGATCTAATCCTTGGATTTTCCATCACAAATTGCACTCAAATTTGAGTTCACTTGCATACAAATTTGTACACACATGAGCTTTCAATGAAACATGTACAGTTAATATAGCATAAATATTTTAAAAAGCTTGTAACTAGATGCAAAACACAAACTTAAATATTTAAACAAAAGTCTAATAAACATAAACATGCAAAACATAAAATATTTAATTTAATAATATATACATGTATAAAAGATAAGTCCAAGTTGGAAATAGAAGTAAAGGCAAAGGTAAATTTAATAAAACATAGGTATTTAAGGAGGACATGTAAGAACAAAAATGGAAGAACATAGAATTGGTGATCAATAATAATGAAATCTAAGAATTTAAATAGTGAAAACAACAAATGCATTCATGTTCAAACACTTTTTAAATAAATAAAATAATTTTTCAATAAATAATATGAATAAAATAAAATAAAATAAAATAATCTCCTTTCTATATAATTCTTTATAAATATATAATTTTACATAAGAGGCACTTAAAATTATATATAATTCTCAAATAAATAAATAAAAAATAAACTTCTTGATAATGATATTTTTGATGTTTTTTATATAAATTTTACTAAACATAAGTATGCTAATTTTATGTATATATAAAAGTAATTATCAAATTACCTAATATGTACACACACTTGTGAATGATAACAAATAAATGATAATAGTTAGGTACAATATTATGGAAATGTAACTTTTATTTTAAATTTTTACAAATATTTCTTTGATGTTAACATTTTAATAAATAAAAAAATAGTGAAAACAAACTTCAAATGCATTCATGAAAATAAAGACAATCAATTAAATAAGTTGAAGATCAATACATACCTTCAAAAATAGCTCTCCTATTGTCCAAATGTGTTTTCTTTTGTCGAAATAAGTCTTCTGAATTTTTGAAATTATAAACCTTCTAAAATGTTGAAATAAACCTTCTTTGATAGAAAATAGCTTTCCCTGTCGAAATAATCGAAATATCTATTTTTTTGAATTTTCTTAAGTTGAAAAATTAAAAGAAAATATATTTTTTTTATATCAACCAATTTTGGCTGAGTTCTTATCGACCGATAATGTTTCGGCCGATTTGTTTTTGGCCTTTTTTTTCTCGGCTGAGAGTGTTTCGACAAAAACTTGCTCGACCAAAACCCTCTCGGCTGAGAATGTCTAGTTGGCATCCTACATGGCATCCAACTTATCATTTTTTCAGAATTTTCTAAAACATTCAACTTTTGCATAGTATTTCTCTAGTCAGAATGGATCTTTCTGCAAAAAATAAAAATTCCCTTTTGTAGAGCTAAAAATGTAGAATCTAAATATATAATTTTTATAATATTTTGATTAGTTTTAATATATTTTATTTTTAAAATAATGCAAGTAGGTTTAAAAAAAAAAAGAAAAAGAGGTTGATTAGAAATTAAAGGTTATATTTTATTTTTTGAAAATGATAAAAATAAAATAGTTATTGATCCATGAAAACTATCAAATTATGACATGTTTGACTTTAAAAAGTTATTACGAGAAAAATATACATCAAAATGTGATTTTTTTTTTCCATGCACAAGATATTGAAATTACCTATTTGGAAAAAAAAGAAGGGAGAAATGAAGTTTTTTTCAATTTGTTTCTTAACGGCCCATGAAGTCACTCTTTTATGAAATTTTCAGCATTCCAAAATTTGTCCTTAAATTGATAAAAACATAATGAAATTTTTATTTTTTTTAAATTTAAAAATTATAGGAATAAACTACATCAAAACTTCTACATTTCATTAGTTTACACCATTTTAAAATTCAAAACATAAAGACCACTTTTATGTGGTCGAAGTTCATATTTTTTTTTTGTTGTGGGTCGATTCCTTTATTAAGTGACATATGTTTGTACTTTTACCCAACATTATTTAAGCGATGATGCATTGTCCAAAGGGGAATACTCTATCCAAACATGTTATCCTATCACAAGATAATCCATCACCTACATTGCTAGACACTAGGGGAAAGTACTTACATCTTGCTTCAAAATAAATCTTGATCTATGTCTTCTAGCTCATGTTGTGACTTAAGCATTGTCCAAACAATTCAACCAAACCATGTCAGTTGCATCTTGCTGACACTTCCACATGGTATCAAAAAATTCAACAATCTTGTTCCTTTAGCCTGGCTACAAAATCTCAATCAATCATCATCTGATAAATCAATCATCATCCGATAAATCAATCATCATCTTGGGATGAATCCTTCCCAATCCTTGTGTTGTTCTTATCTTGACAACACTATCCTTGCATTGTTGTGTATCCTCAACAATGTTATCATTATCGAAAATTACTCAATCAGATTAATCGATTTTAGCTCAGTTATCAACATGAACTCAAAAGACTATTGATATCCCTACATACTGATATCTCAAAAATCAAAACATCTCAAAAACCAAACAAAAAAAGAAGAAAGCCAAAAACAATGAAAAACAAACAAAATCAAAATAAAGTAAAAAACAACAAAATCCCAAAAATATTTTATGCTTTGAGTCAACACCAAGCAAAATACGAGCCTCTGCATGTATAACGTAGGCAAGGCCATCATCGATGAGCCCCCGAGGCCCTAGGTTAGTCCCCCAAAACATAAAAATCATTCAAATATCATATCAAAATTCAAAAAATATTTGTAAAGTCATAAAAATCCAAAAAAAAAGCATCAATTAACCTCAAAAGCACAAAAACATTCAAAAAAAAAAAAATCAAAATTCTTATCTCCCTTATCACCTATCTGCAATAAAATTTCCATCCATAATAAACAAAATCGTCATTTTCACCCTTTGACAAAACAAAAATAAATAAATGAAGCAACATCAAAACCTAGAACTTTCAAGCAAACATTCACAAAGATTTGATCACAAACAAACTAATTTAACAATGCCAAAGTGTTAACTACCTATCTATTGACAATTCACCATCAACATTCTGAGATATGTCTTAATGGATAGATCGTTCCTACAATAGACATCATCAATACCGAATAACAACCTGAAAACGCAAAACAAATATGGCAAATGATACAACATTGTTTATCTTTTTGTGATCTTATATTTTTGATTTTAACACAACTCAACCATACAGTCTAACAGGGTTTTCGTATGCTTGGTATGAGAAAGAATACTCTTTGTTTGTGGAGTCAAAGTCTATGAAATGGATACAAAGCCACCTTGGTCATTAATACCTTGGTGCATCATGTTCTTTTTGTATACCTGGTATGAGAAAGAATACTCCTTGTTTGTGGAGTCAAAGTCCACGCAATGGATACAAAGCCACCTTGGTCATTAATACCTTGGTGCATCATGTTCATTTGCTACATCAATAAGGATTACGAAAGATACAAAGTCTCTATGGAAGCAAAAGAAAACTCATCAATGACTAACAACATCAATTTTCTTCTACTCATCCGATTTCTTCTATCTTCACTTCTTATTAACATTTTCTTCTTCTCACTGTTTCTTCTATTAGTCCTTGCACTTAAACACATCGCATCATCTTATGGGAAAATTTGGTTCATTATCCAAAATTTTCACCAAATTTCCCAAAGGGGCACCATGCTATTCCGCATGGGGCATACCAGGGCAACTCTTGAGCAAATTTTTTTGAATTTTCTTTGACACAATGTTCAAAACCACATTGTATCAAAGAGGAGAAAAATGTAGATACCTTAAATTATCCTGACTAGTGAACAACACTTTCACCCTTCTTCCCTAAATGATTAAATAATACATTATTTTTTAATTATTATCAAATTTTATATTTGTCTATTAATTAAGTGATTTGACATTATTTAATTAATTCACTATTTTATCATTAATCTAGCTTTATTCCTCTTGATTAATTAAATAACACAAGTTATGTAATTATGTCACTAATTTACCCTATTCCCCTAAATCAATTAAATTATTATCACTTAATAGTTTAATTAAATCACTTTCCTCTAAACTTGAATAATTAAATAAATTATTCAAACATCATTTAAAAAGGTTAAAACAAACAAATGCAACTTTTTTTTTGTGAAAGTCAAACATGACTTGCACGTTCAACTCAAAATGCTTAATTAATTAATTACACTCACCCACTTTTATGATTAAGCAAATTATGATCCACCGATTGCTCACTCTGATTTGTTGATTGATTCATCTATTTCCTAATTGATTTATCTATTCTTCAATCCCACTGAAGGCTCAATGTGATTTCCTCAATTCCACTGATTAGGAAATCTATTTCCTTTGATTGATTGATCATTATCCTTAATTGATTTGATCACAGAAGCTAACTAAGAAATCTAATTGTTCTCAACAACTTTCAACCATTGATCTTGATTCAACATTATTATGATCTTGCACGTTCACTTCAAATCATAAAATCTATATAACATTCCTCTTCATCCTCAAAAAATAATAGGAGAATTGACATCTTTTGTGCAACGAAGTAATGCTAAATTGTCATTCGATTTCTTAGAAGATTTTACATACATCTTTGATCACCATTAACATATCTTGGAGTTTTTGCAATGCATAAATGAAGGCTTCACATTGATACAACAATAATCCAACATCATTGTGGATACACTTTTACATGAGATGGGTAACAATATTAGTTAATTGAATTCATTTGTATGTTCTTTGATTGCATTGGTTTAGTTCATTGAATTCAATAATCTTGTATTGTTCATTTCATGAGTAATGGGTATCGCTCTTAATCTTTTTGTTTGAATTAGATTAGTTTAATTCATTCATTTTGATTTCCTTATGCTTATCGATTTTCCCCTTACAACATTTATAATATAGTATAATATAATAATAACATATTTATTATATTATAATATATTATATATAAAAATATATAATATATTATAATATGATATTATATAATATAATATATGTATATATATTATTATAATATGATATTATATAATATAGATTAATATATAATAATAACTTTCAATATTTTTTTGTATGATTTGAATTTAACGAATATTTGTTTCTAAATGGATATTCATTTTGGAATAGATATCTATTCTACTTTGGTGCTTTCTATGACAACATGTACTTTCTACCTAAGCCTAGAAAAATTTAAAGTGAAATTTTGCATTTTTTGGCAAGTAAAAAATGCTATTTTTTTCAATTCGCCACTTTTTGGACCTCCATGATCCTGTACAGACCCAAACCATTCATTCACAAACTATTTGTGTGATTGAAAAAATCATTTTGAGTATTTATTTCTAATTTTGCATGCACTGAAAATGAAATAATATATTAATTTGCAGATACCTATGAGAGTTACTATCTTTTCCTCTTCTAATTTCTTGATATTCTCTGTTACCTCCTTTCCTAGGTTCCAAATTTTACAAATTCCCTTTAGAGGAAAAAACTTGCAAATGCTACCTATAATGTTGAATACTCATACTTGCTTATGATTAAACAAAACATCTAAAATAAACCTTTCATGAGCTAATGGAGTGGTGTGGCATAACCTTTGTTACTACTGATTATTTGAGTTTTATTTATTTGTTGGTGTTGCTTGTGCTTGAAAGAGAGTGAACCATAGAAAATGTTGAATAATTATTTAGGGAGAAACACATCATGCTTAATTGCTTCTTTCTATCAATAGATATGAAAATCAATGCAAAGGTCAAATTTTGAGATGGAATTTCTACCTTATCAATTATGTTCTATAGATTCACCCAAACATTTATAGAGTGGGAGATAAAATGATAGTGGGAGATAAAATGATAATGAAATTGTTTAATGTATAAGATGGATAATCTATGCATATTTTTTTTGCAATATACTTAAGAATGGAAATTTTTCTTTAAAGGGTTATGAAAACATGGGAGCTTTTGTGGCCCCCAGAATACATCCCTAATTTTTCTTCAAATAGGGACCCTTCTTTTTGGATGCTATTGCTTTAATCTTGCATTTTTGTGTTTGGGTCTTTGCTATGTTTTGGGTGTCCTTTTTTCATTTTCAGGTCTTTGGAATTATGGCTTGTTTGGGACTCAAGATATTTCATGCTAAGATCAAATAGGTCATATATAATGTTTGAACATTCACAAGCACATTAGGAATGAGAAGTTGAAAGATTAAAGTTCCATATAGAATTTTAGTTTTTATCAAAAAAAAATTAGAATTTTATTTTTGTAACAAGTTGTAAATTTTGTTCTGGCCATGAACAAAGTGCAAGGGTAACAAACTATTTCTATTAAAAGTGTGAAACCTCCAAAATTCAAAATTGTTGAGACACCACCAATTCCAAACTCATTATAATCCAAAATTTGGGCTATGATTATAAATTGAAATCAAAGCTATGAAATATAATTTCTTGCCAAACTCCAAAGTTCCTTTTAATTCAAACTTTGGTATAAAGATACAAAATGTAATCCATCTTGTGAATTACAATTTTTTTTGAAGACCAAGCTTTGAGGTAGGAATTTTTTGCATGCTTGGTTTATTTTCTTATGTTTTTTGTGCATCAATTAGTCTCCTCATAACTCTTGGATCTTGAATCTTAGCAGATTTGTGACACTTTCATGGTTTTCATCTAGATTTTATGCCAAGTCTCTTGTTGTTGTGCCTTTTATTTAATTTAATTTTCATTATTTTAAATTAGGTCTTGTGAGATTATTCTTCTTTTGGGAATAGATAGGGTTTTTTTACATTTCAAATTTATAATTTTTGGGTCACAACAATATAAGCGTTAAAGTTATGGCCTAAATTTTATACAAAGTGTTGGTTATCTTCTCAAAACCCTCAATTTATCTTCATGTGAAAAGTGGTTTTATAAGTTGAAACATTGTTCATATGCCTTTATTTTTCCAAAAAAATAGATAAAAATTTAAAATTAGACACTAAATCCCTAAAATGCCATGTGATCAAAGTTGGAAAATTCTAAGAGTTTTAACTATCTTGAGCCTAAAAGCATGAACTCAAAATTAAAATTATTGTTTCAACTTTGAAACTCAAATATGAATTTATCAAACATTGGGAAAATCTACAAACTATATGGTGACTTCAAATTCATTGTATCTTGTACTCCACATTAAATTTGTAACTTGAAAAAAAATTACAAAATGTAATTTAATTTGAAGTCTAAACTCCAATCAAAACAAAATATTGGGTGAAATTCAAGCTATAATTGTAAATTGAAACAAAACTATAAAATGAAAATTTACTCCAATGTTGAATCCCAAAACCTTGTCAATGCCAAAATTCACCTATCTCAAACTCAATCTTAAAAATACAAGGTAAATTTAAAATTGCAAAGTTTAATTTTCCCTTGAGGTTAATTTACAACTTGCAACTCAAGTCTAGGCCTTCAATCTCAATATTAAGAAATTTTATTATGGGATCTTAAACCTCTAGCCACTTAGAAACTAAAGTTTTTTTCTTATTTCTAGCTTGCAACTTACAAAGCGACCATGAAACGCCAAATTTCTTCATGCAAAATATCCTACAAACTCTAAAATTTGTACAAATTGATCTAAAATCCTTCATGAATAAACTCTTCAAAATTAGTGATGGGACTATGCCCTTGTGTCACTTTGCCATGGTACTGCCATTAATGGGCAACCCTTTCCATATGGAGGGTGGAAAACTTGACGTCTTCTTTATACATTAGATTTAGAGTTAAGTATGCATTGATCTTATGAATCAAAGTATGGCTTGAACACTTGTGACACATCAAACATAGGTACATGAACCTTTCCCAAACATTGTTGCAATTACTTGTTATCTTGATTCTAAATAATTATCTTCTCAATGTGAGGATCATTTTAGATTTTGATATTAGATAATAGAGAAAATTCAATAGATCATCCCAAATTTATTGTTGTAGGGAAAGAACTTGTATTTAGTGTGCAGGGATAAAAAGTCATTGAATGACTAAGTAATCTCTTCTTCCAATTGATCTTCTCTTATTTGCAAGAATTTTGGTTGGAAGGGATTAGGTAAAGAACCAACCATTTGATCAATCATTGACTCACTTCTCCTTTTGATATGTGATTCTAGAGTTTTGAGCACTTTTTGACCTTTCACAAGTTGCAAGTTAACATTTCCATCATGTCATTGAGTTCTTGCGTCATTTCTCTTTTCCCTACATCTACATTGATCATTGCATCAATGATCCGTAAACTTTAGCAAGCACTTACTCAACTAAGTTCATTTAGTTAGATTTGCAAAACCGACTTACTAAAGTCTAAATCTAAAGCGAGATCTTTAATCAATGATTCAAAACCAATGTGAAAATTTAAATCATTAATCTACTGAGCTCTTTCAACAGTTAAGTAATTGCAATAACACACACAAAATAGATAACAAGAGCAAGTTGATAATGAAGTTCACCGGTATTGGCTACATCTCTGGATTCACTTGAAAACAAATCGATCTATTCCTTCTCTAGAAAGACGTGGGAACCTTCTCACAAGTTACAAAAGAACTACCTTCTCCTTACAAAAGGATTCAAGAAAACAACTCTCACCTATGACCCTACTCCCATTGTCAGAAGGACGATCTCTTTACAAAATAAGCTTTAAAAGCTTGTACAAATCTACAATTCTTCTCCAAGTTAAAAATCCTCTCAATAGGATACTTGGTTGAAAAGAAGAATGAGATGCAACACTCTCCTCACACCCCCTTTCTATACATGCATTTTTCCTTTTATGGTGTAAAACCATAAGATTTACAAATCAAGGAATATCCTCCTTTTTTACATAGAAAAATCTCCCAATATCCCCTTATATAATAATAATCTTTAAATATCTCTTAATAGATATTTAAAATTCTTCTAAGCTCTTTGTTTATCACATATTTGGGATCTTATTGTTGTTAGGGGATTTGTCTCTATTTTAATTTAGCTTTAGAGGGTTAATCTTTTATTTTTAGGGGTAATTGGTTTAAACTTATTAACCAAAACCAACTGATCACCACACTAATTTAAACACCATTGGATGGTGTAGTGGTGGCTTAACATTTTACTAAGCCGATGGTCGGGGGTTCAACCCCCACCACTAGCTTTTAATAGCCAAATCCCAACAGTTTGTTGGTAAAACAAACTTGCGCCCATTGTGGTTAAAGTGTGAATCACGCGGTGCATTGGTAACCCAACTGTCTCGCAGGTGTGAGGTGGGGGATTCGAGCCCCACCCTTCAATTTTGGAGGCCCATTCAACAAATTGTTTGGTAGAGGAGAGAGGTTCCATGTGGCCTACAGACACCGTGCCACGTGTCATTTTGTGATTCGCCGATGTCATCCAGTAAGCCCATGTCAGCTTCCAACTCATTACCACATGTCATGTTATCCTTCACTGTCAGTGACATGTCAAAAGACACCTAGAGGACACGTGTCAAAACCTCATTCGCCGAACATGCTGATGTCATCTGATGACTATACTGCCAACTCACTGAGACACATCACCCACCACGTAACTGTAAGGATGACATCTATCATCTTGCAATTGGTCCATGCTAGCATACGGCCTTGTTGAGTTAGCATGCTGATGTTAGCATTCGTACGGTCCATCGACAAAGTCAACCTTCAAGTTTGATCAGTCATATCTTTGTCATTCGAGCTCCGTTTTCGACGAAACAAGCATTGTCAGGATCATCTCATTGAGCTCTTTGGCTTGATGTCAACTTTGATGAATTTTGGATCGATCAAAATTTTCACCTTTTGACGAGCCCTTGGTCTAGGTTTGACCAGTCTTTGATTGGCTGTAACTTTTGCTAACAGACTCCATTTTCTACGATTCAAGCGGTGTTGGAATCATACTTTCGAGCATTATGCCATGGTTTTGACTTCCTGAGCATTGCAGACTATTGATTTTTTAAGGTTCATATATCCTCCTAGATCAAACCTCCCCACTAAAGAGCTTTTGGTCCTCCAAAAGCTATCTTGTAGAACCTTTGACTCCCTTGGCTCAGATCAACTTTGTTGTCACCTCCAAAGCTTCATTGCAATGCTACTGCTAGCTCCACCTTCAACAACTGATTCTAATTATGGTCCTAGTTCCACCATGCTTTGAAACTTAGATTTTCCCTCGACGGGTCTTACACTTTGGCTACATTAGGTCTTCAAAGGATGCAATTCAAAACATAACATGAAATACCAAAAAGAAAGAAGAAAATTGAGCATGATAAACCTGTCTCTTGGTGCTTCTCCCAACAATGGTTCACATTTTGTATCTCTTGCCATATTTTCTGGCATGCTTTTGTTGCTCCTCCAAACTGCTCGAGCATGGTAACTCTGCCTCAACCTAAAACTTTCCTCCACCCTTATTCTTCAGAATGGTTGATTCAAGGCTTCACCATTCAACTCTGTCTCTATTTGTCTAAAGCAACAAGGCCATAGACAAAAATCCTTCAAGAACTTCAATTATCAACTAAGTTTGAACTTATCTTCAAAATGATCTTGACTGAGTCTTCAAGCTGAGAGTATATAGGTCACTCTAAACCATTCTCACAACTCTTTGTCTAAATGTGTAGATGGTCTTCCACTTCTCCCAAAGTTCTCTTCAATAGAAGCTTGACACTGAAAGAAATCTGCAAGAAAACTACAAGTAACAAATCTCTATCTTGTAGTAAGAATTCATCAAGTATTCTCCTTTGGATTACAAGAGATGTGACTTCAAGAGCCTTACAAAAATCTCAACCTTGGAGTAATACAACTTCTTACAAATACTTGCAAACAATTTTATTTAGAGTCTTATACTCCAAACCACACTAGTTTGGTATCAACAACATATTACCATACTACAAAATGAAAAATGGTAACACACACAAAGTTGATACAACTATTTAGATGAAAGGTGTTCCCAGCTCTTACAGAGCTATTCAAAGGAACTTTCCTT